>OMLB01043301.1:0-25884 GCA_900302555.1 Myripristis jacobus | reverse complement strand
GAAGCAGCAATGAAAGAGAAAGAGAGAGGGAGAGAGAGAGAGAGAGAGGGAAGGAGAGCACAAGGGACATTAGAGAAGAAGTGGATAGCCCCGGTGGGTCTCAGGCTGTACGCTGAAATCTAATTCTCATCCAAACACAATCTATTAGTCCTTTCAGAGATGTGGCAACACGGCTTCTAGAGGCAACACTCTGGTAAGTCTGTGTCACAACCACCCTGCAGAGCTCAATTTGGAACAATTTTCACAGCAATCACTTGACAGCACAATTTCAATATTCTAAAGTGATTTTCATAACCTGTCTTAGAGACACAGACAGGTTTGGTGGCTTGACGCAGTAATGCCATAAATATCATCCATGCACAAGAGGATTAGGGTTCCTTTGCCTAATCTCTCTAACATCACAATGCTGTCATGTTCTTGCATTTTTATCAAAATGAGCCAGGTCCTAATGGGAATCCCCTTGCCATGAACACAGTATAAATTATATATTATGTTCTGCTAGTTCAGGCATTCCCAGCTTTAAGGTCAGAACGTCATATCCTTTGATATGAAAACAGAGTCTCTTGAAAAACTAATTAATAATAAAATGACCACAATAATATCTGACAGTCATTTTAAAATTAGGTTCTATGTAGAGCACAGAAGCTGTTAAATCCATGCAGCCTTACTAGCCCAAATACAGTTGCCACTGACCAGCTAAGAGCGAAGATTTCTGATCCCCTGAGGAAAGAAAAAGTGAATTTACACTCTTTCACACTATAAACACATAAAATGTCAAAAATGCATTGATTCAATTTACTTTTTAGGATCCCCTCCCAAAAATGTTGACCTCAGTATGGGGTCAAGGTTGAGATCCCCTGCTCTAGATGGTGTTTGTGTGAATATGTGTGTGTTGTATGAGTGCAAGAGTGTGTGATTGTCTACGGCAGCATGGTGTGTGGCCTCACCCTTCATGGCCTCAGCTGTCTGGATGAGCTCTGTCACACACGCCGCCACATGCTTCGAGTGTACGGCCAGCTGCTGCTTCTGCTCCATTGTGGGTTTCTGGAGCACCTGGACATGTGAGAGACCATTGCAGGCATGAAGACACACACACACACACACACACGCACATGTATTATGAGAGCAAATTCAGCAGGCAAGCTTAAAAAGCACATTCTGTCTCTCTTTAAAATATTTATACATATATGCTAGACTACTTGCACCTGGACATTCATGCCTGCTCTCATTCAAGCACACACGCACACACACACACACACACACACACACACACTGCTTGACAAATTGATTAAGCCACACATGCAAGGAAGCAGAAAGTTTCACATTCTTCCAAACTGCAGATGATTAATCAAACTAATAACAGCTAACACTAAACAATATCTCAATCTGTTTTGCCATCTTACGAACGTGTCTCGACTACAGATTATAAGAGGCTCTTGAGCTGCGTATTGTCCCGCCATAATCACCATGATATATTAAAAACAACCAGTTATGTGAATGAGGGCATTCATTAGGCTAATTAATACACTAATTAGCAAATATGTCTATGTTGACACACTCTACTTGTCTTCACAAAACACATGGGTTTATTAAAGTCTTAAAGAGTTATCACAGTTTCGGGAGTCAGTTTTCCCTCATCAACATGCAAATTTATGCAGCAAGGTACTCCGAAATCTAGGAGGATCATCTCCTGAATAGAGGGAAGCTGTGGTAAAAATGTTCTGTTAAATCTACTGTTAAATTTTTGTGTTTGCACACACACGCACACACACACACACACACACACACACACACACACACACACACACACACACACACACACACACACAAGTGCGAAAATAGCTGCCACCTGTGATTGAGCTGTGAGATTTTAGCTGTTACTCTGCAGTCTGGTGGCCGTGAGGTTGAAAGTACAGCTCACCTCTAAAATCAACACCCTTCTGAGCTTCTCATCATCATTAACAGTATTTGGGCTATTAACAGCAGGCAACATAAGATATGTGCACAACTTGACAAGTATTATACATCACTAATGAGCGATAGAGGGCGGATGCCTTGCAAATGCCCTTGGATATAAAGTAATTCTTGGATTTCAACTCCTCAGTTCTGTCATGCTTGGCTGAAGACTGCTGTGAGCATGGTAATCATTCATGAGATCATTTTTCAGTCATCGGTTCATGATAATGATGAAGTGAAAACAGTGACAAGCAAGTGTGGCAGACAAGAAGCCAGGAGAGATTTGTTGAGCACTGTGAAGTTAACACCTTGTGAATGAAACCTGTAAATGTGCTTCTTAAGAGTAAAGATCATAATCTCCTCATCAAATAGCTGCAGACATGCACACTCGCTCAGAAATCCACACAAGACACTTCCCACCTCTCGCAGCTATGAGACTCGCTTCACTCTAACCTGCAGCACTTGCTCCAGAAGGTTGATATATCCGGTGGTACACTCAGAGCCAAACTGCAGGGCCTTGCTCCTCAATTCGTCGCCCACGTCAGGGTAGCATGCTGCTTGCTGGAGAGGAGACAAAAACAACATCATATGGTAAATACCGACAGGAGACAAAAATACTGTCTGAATGTATGAATGTCAAGAATCAAGAAACTGCAAAATGTGCAAGTGTGCCATTTGAGGTTTTGGACACCTCTAATTTTAAGTTACTTGTCATCAAAATATCATTTGGGGATGTAAACCTTACCTCAACACCAATTACACAAAGTAAGACTTGCACATGATGAAGATCTGATTTTTCACAGTTTCAGTAAATACCTTGGTTTTCAACAAGAAAACAACACTGTATATAATGCTGTCCTGTCTTCACTTTGGCCTTGTTATGAGTGCTCTGTGGTAGCTGAAGGACGTACTGACTGATGTTCCGCGGCATGACTTTGAAAAGTGAGTGAGTCACTACCGCAAGCAGTAACAGCGGGAGCAGTCATCTAAAGTAAACTAGACTCTGCTGTCCTATCTCCACCCAGCAGGCTGGGCTCACATGTTCCCTGGCAGCCTGGTGCTGTCTGTGTGAGGCTTTTACTGGCAGGGTAGTGTGGATTAGCACCTTGCAGGTGGTCAGCATATCAGAGATGGCTTTGCGGCTCAGGTTGGCAGTGGCGATCACATCCTCCTGCTGAGCCGAGTTGCCTGCCGCCACCGCCTTGGCCGTTGCTATGGTGATGCCCTTTGTCATGCGGATGAACTCCTCAGGTGTGGTGGACCTGTCAGGGACGTCTTTGGACTGGAACACCTGGCCACAAGATGAGTCAGTCACACCGTTGACCACAGGTACTCTGATATAGGTTTGACCGAGGATCAGGTATGTTGATATAGACTGGACCAATCGGAGAGAGGAAATGAGGAAGTCCACATGGACAAGAGCTGTACAAGAAAATCAATACAGCTGAGTATCATGATATTACTTTTTGCAATAGTGTATTGATTCTCTGGCCCCTTGCACTGACATGTATCATTTATGCAGTTTGCTAGTTGGCTGTTTTGAGTTAGAATGGGAATTTAATAATTCTGAGTCAGTTTGTCACCTAATTTATCATATAACATTTTGTATATTTTACTAGTCTACCTAGGTGTTATGTGGTAAGTTACAGTTTAAACTCTATTTAAACACTTTTAGTCATTTCCGTGGAGTACTACAATGTATTGGGATACAAATCGTATCATGATGCATGTATTGTGAAAAGTATTGTATTATGAGGTCCTTCCCAAAACCCAACCCTCACATGGACCGCACATAGTAGTAGCAACTGTAAACAAGCAAGGAGGACTGATCTTTCCGATCTTGATGGCAATATATTAGGGAGTTAGATGGACTGTGTTTGATTTGGCTTTGGCTACATTCCTTGGTAACGCCTGCTCTGGGGCTGAGGGTCCTCTGATAAGGATTAGCAGTACATGAGAAAAAAAAAAAAGCTCCTGAAATCTTCTTCCTTTCTCACCCTCCCTGTGCCTGCTACCCAGTCCCTGATAAGAGCTGTGAGAAACCTGCAGGGGCTGAGGGGGAAGGAGGAGGAACAGAGTTGAATACTGTAGATGCTAGAAGAAAAGAGAACAAAAAGCTCTCCTATTTTGCTTACTGTAGATACACCTGACCTGCTGTAAGCCAGCTTGGCAAGGAGGCTGCGTCTCATCAGTAGAGTCCCAATAGGACAGAGAGAATGGTTTGGCCTGTCAGGCACTCTTACTGTCAGCTCCTGCTTGATGCACTCAATGGTGGCCTCCAGTGCCCTCGTCCCACGAGTGGCTTCATCCTCCACTGCCTTCACTGTTTTTAGAAGAGACGTCACATTGGTGACCATGACCTGTCAAATAAAGGAGGTAATAATGCTCAGAATCAAACCAGAAGATGGAGCTCTTTCTCCTCACTTAGCATCAACAAAACCTGTTTTTTTTCTGCCTTCTCTAATTTTACTATAATGAATAATGTTTACATAAATTGAAGGCGATGATCTAATGCATGGCTGTATTCAAACTAATCAGATCATTAGTATGAAAACGGGATGGGGAAAGAAAGATGCATTTCAATATCCAAAGCAGCTGGTTTTGTAATGCTAGTACATTCACTGATTCCCAGGCTGGAGAGAGAAAAATTTCAAATGATTCAGCTATGTCTGTGCATCATTTTTCAAAGGGTACAATATGTTGTGGAAGGTTTGGAATTTGCGCAACATGATCACCAGGAGTTTGAGAGGGTCCCATTCGCAGGTCACCATATGTTGGAGAAATAGAAACAATCTGTCAGCATGACTAAGTCCACGGGTGGCCCTATTTCCATTTAGACGAGAAAGTAGAGGAAACTCTGTGCAACAGTTAGGGTTATATGGTGTGGGTGGATAGATAGCTAGAAGCAAAACAATTAACTGTGGAGGTTTAAAGAGGGGTTTTAGAGAGGCAAACCTCTTCTTAAGGGTTGCTGCACAGTTATCACAAACTAAATACTTCAATCTTGATTTGTTCACTGTACAGACGACAGCCGCACCAAGGTTAGGGCACAATGAGACCCAAAAGATCTCCAGTCTATTTTTCATCCCAAAGCTGTTGGGATACATCTGCGAAAGTGGTCATGAGGATGGCGAGAGGGTAAAATGACGAGAAAACGGTTGGCTTGGCTGAGCTTTGCTTCAAGGCCAGAGTCGAGAGATAAGATAACCTTCCATTCACAACGGTCACAATGCAGAAATAACTGTTTGCACACTCAAAGACAGTTCTGAGACGAGCGCACTAACACACACACACACACACACACACACACACACACACACACACACACACACACACACACTAGCCATCATAGTGACACTGGAACATACAGATATGACAGAGAGAATGCCAAACAAACCCTGATAAGGACTGTCATATCATTCTTGTGACAAAGCCTTGCTTGGCACTCCCAGATAAGTCAAGCACAACATAGCTGTGAATGCGAAGACAGCATTCCCAGTATGTTTATCCACATATCCTGACACAGTATATCTCAAGAAGAACAGCAGCTGAGTAATAAATTGATAACTCTTGGCGCTGGAATCAATACAGTGCTAAACCTCTACCTTGGCAGCGCTCTTCAGCTGATACATGGACGGGTCGTCTGCTGGCTTGCCCGCAGCGCACTTGGTGGCTCCAATGAGCTCGGCCAGAGCCTTGGCCACATCCCGCACCGCGTTTATCAGAACAACCTGGGGAGATAGAGCCGGAATCAATACAACACAATGGCCAGAGTATAGTCTATCAGTAGCACCCTTGGGAGAGGATTTAACACTGCTGTGCTTATCACTCCCACCTAGTCATGATACTTCAGACTTAGTGGAGGGAAGAAATAGAGGCTTACACACATGGGGAAAGGACATAGAGTGTATATCAGATGAAACTGCACTTACACAGACTATCTGACCCTGGGTGAATGGAAAGATGGAGGACATCCATTGCAGAAGGCTAAAACTACACAATAAGCTACTAGTACTACCACTACCAATAATAATAATAATAATAATAATAATAATATAACAACTATGTGCAGAATTGGCATTTATATGAGGTCAAAAAGTCAGTGGTTTTAGCAGACTTTGTTTATTGCTGTAAGTGTGATACCTGTGTCTCAGGGTCCTCGGAGCCCATACTGGTTGCTCCCAGTTTGACCACCTCAGTGAGCTGGGTGATGGTCTTGGCAGAGGACTGCGCAGCCTGGGCCAGTTTCTCCTGGCTGGATGCGGCTCCAGCCACCAGCAGCTTGGTGTCCTCCACCAGCGCCTTGGCTGTCTTCAAGATGCTCTCCCTGAGGGATCGGACACATTATGTCACAATCTGCTCTGCAGTCACACTCAAGTACCGGCAATATGAAAGGAAGCTGTCCTATTCCTAAACAGAAGGCGTCTTTAATAAAGCCCGTTTTCGATTTACATTCATTATGTGAAATGTTTCTCAGTTTTCAGCTTTACTGGGGAACTGCTGAATGAACTGCATTTCTCAAAGCTGCAGTTCTTGTTCTGACTAATTACAGGACCATGAAGAAAATGTACTGCAGTATGCAAACCTTGCCAGTCCAATTGAAATGATTATTTTTTCTTTTTTTAGCTGAACAATACACCTTTGTGTGCTGAATTTTATGATCTCAGCACCCTTACAACCTACCATTCTAAATCTCTTGCCTATTTTCAACATTGTTGCTAAATTACAAATGAAAACAATTACTGAAAAGTGGATTTTTCCTTCTTATGCCTTAATTCCTTTCCTTCCTTGTAGTTTTTTCATTCAACATCAGCAATATCTTGGTCTCATGTTTGTGACAAGGTCATTGCACCTGTGGTCAGCGAAAGACTCTTCGTTCTCAGGGTTCAGTGTTCCAGCTGAGGCGAACATGATCGTAGTGTCCAGATCAGCAATGATGCCAGAAACGGCGCTGGCTGCTGTGATGCAGGCCTGGGTGCCTTTGTTCCCAGCCTGCAATGCTGACAGCACCAAGGACACCTGAAACATATGTAAAGCATTGCATTTGATACATTTCCATCCAACAAACTGTTTTCAGACAAGATAGTGGCATAAGATCAACATACAACCACAAATTTTCTATGTTTTGTGCGTGTTTAATCATTAGAACACAGTTTTCCTCTTAAAATCATGTTGATGAGGCCTCTGTATGCCAGCTCAGCCAGGTGGACAATCTTTGCAGACCATGAAAAACCATGAGCAATCTGGTCAAAGTTGATTAAGGGAGAAAGCTGGCAGCAAGACAAAAGAGCAGGGTTAAACATGCATTAGATCAGAGTCTGCTGCACATTCACTTAAGCCAATGAGCCTGACGCTGCAAATCACAGAACTCCCTCTAAGGCTGCTGTCTGCCCATCACTCACAAACAAATGGGAGGCCCTGAGAGGTACATTTCAATGAGGCACAAGCTTTAGATATCAATACGCATGAGGCCACAAATTATTCAAATCTGATATGAGTCCTCATTCAAATCATGGGCTGGGTAGGGAAAGAAATTATAATTTGTGTGCAGCAAGCCTGGCGAGCTACAGGGTCAAAGCAGGGGCACGTTATTAGTCTCACTACACTGTATGAGGGTGGTCAGGAGAGCGCACTCTTATGACCTGTATGACTGGTGGGCTGCTCTGGAACGGCACAAGCTATTACCTTCTTAATTGCTCAACACAAAACTTGTATTCTTTTGAGTCACTATACCAGTTCAGCATTAGGACTAATTGGGATTATATGGCTGACAAATAAGTGGAGACTGTATTACACTGAATAAACCTTGGAGAAAACAGTGAGAAGCATTCCTGTTAGCTACACTACAGTAAACAACTACTCACAGCCAAATTGTCTCTTCTTAAAGCCAGCACATGCAAGGAAACTAATTACAACACATTCTTTATTACTTAATTTGAATTGTAAATCTTCATATAATGACGATGAGTACAGCATGAAATATATTTTCATAAAAACGATAATGGTGGCTAATGCAACTACTTAACTCCAAATGGCAGAGATGACAAATTCTAGCTGACATTCTTTATGAAACAGCAAAAATAGCCTGCAGTTGAAACATAGGCCGAAAAAAGCTTAATTCTGAAGTGGAATATTTTGGAAGATTATTTTACCAGTTGCTTTCCACGTAGCTCCACGTAGCTTACCTTCTCAGTGACAGCACGGGCACACTCGATGAGCTCTCTCTTAGAGAAGCTGTCTGTGGGGCTGAGCTGCAGGGCTCCAGCCTTCTGGACCAGGTAGATACAGCCATGGCCCAGCTCTTGCACCCGTGTCTTTATCTGGAAACCCACCTGAAAGCATAACAGGGCAGCTGCTAGTACTGCGTCCATCCTCTGGTCTTTGTATCAATGCCTAGACAATGGCAATCATGTCCTGAACTGGCATGTCTTTTATCCACTGGGCGGATGAAAACTCATTTCTAGCACCCTCAGAGAGGGTATGCTGGCACTACACCTTAAATTTCCTGACTGAGATTCACGGGTGGGTGGTACTTCATTATAAGCATCACTATAGGCTTTTAGACTTGTAGAGGTACAATGTCGCTATGGTAACCAGCAGGGTTTCCAGCAGCCTGTTATATACAAGATATTGATGAGAGCTGTGTGCTTATTAGGCCAATGTTTTCACACATTGCTGTCCTCTGGACTACACAGAAGCTTTAAGAAAAGACTACGTGGGTGCTGAGAACGATATATGCTGGAGGGGTGAGAATATATTTCTGTTTGATCTCACGCTGTCGGCAGCAGCCTTGAGGAAGGGGCGTCATATCAAAGAACGGCAAACATCTGCTTTGATCTGTGTGTGAGTAAATACATCCGAATTCATTTTTTGGGGGGTAAAAAGCAGACCTAAACTTATATTTTAGACTGATGTTTCAGGAACACAACGGCAATGCGAAATACAGTGTGATACAGTAAATGTTTCATAAACATACATCATTTTCCCCACTTCCTCTGTAAGAGAGAGATCATGCCTATTCACCTCCTCAGGCTCTGCGGTTGCTGCTGCCAGGCGTCCTTGGTGTGCTAGCTGTCCATAGTCCACTGTCACCTGCGAGGCAAGGCCACCAAGCTCTTCTGGACACGTCACAGACTTAGTCATCTGGGCACAGAGAGAACATGCAGTATATCATCATCACAGGCAGATTAACTTGGCAACAGCCATTACAAATATTGTTGTCATGCTGACTGTTGTGAAACTGGGGTGAATGCGGATATCTAGGCTCACCATCTCCTGTGCAGTGATGGCAATGGCCTTGGAGAATTTCACCATGGTGGTCTGATAATCCACAAAGGAGCCCTCAGGTTCAGGAGGCGTTCCTTCATCCAGCTGTGGATGTCAACACAAAAGCATTTACAAAAAAATCCCACAGTATATTATTTACACCAAATATACTGATTTTGAATGAATATTTAATAATTACTTCTGTATAAGCTTTAAGGTGAAGGTAAAATAAAATAGAAAAAAATAGATGACAGATATGACAGATATGTAGATATCTGACTATGTGCAAATCATCCTCAGTTATTAATAGCACTGTCACCACATTGACATATCCCCTGGCAGGGTGAGTGAGAGCTAACATCACCAGTGGGTTGTGGATTTAACACGTCTTATCTATCTAACTAATGAGAGTCACAGAGAAGGACGTGCTCTCCAGCGTACTCACTGTGGATTCCATCTTACTTTGCCTTTTAGACCATTAGGAGCGTAAATAAACATCAAAATGACATCGCTTTGAACCAGCTGAATGGCATAGATGATGACACACATACACTCTCACACCCTACTGTAACTCACTATTCCCATGGCCTCAGCAATGGACTCCACCATGCCCCCAACCATGCCCCCCTCACTGGCTGCCTCGTTCAAAGTCACCATGATGTCATCCACTGCCTCCTTCATAAGCTGGGCAGCTTCCGAGATGGCATCGTGGGTGTGGGAAGCCTGTGGACACAGTCAAAAGCCCCAACCACATGAGCAATTTTTTTTGTTATGATGTACCGGCCCTCCAAAAAAGAATTCAGTTCATCCTTTCAACCAAGCACTGTGAATGTTATAAACTATAATTGGGAACTGCTTAGTACCTTAGGGTTTCCGCCCCCTTCCTTGGCAGCATAGAGCATTTGCAGAGCAGACTCGGAGAGAGTTTTTGTCTGGTCCAGGATGGTCATCTGCTGCTGGTGGTCCTGGATTTTAGATGCCAGGCCTACTGATGCCACAATGAGGGGTTCAAAGTAGCTGGCCAGCTGAGTCACCTGGAAAAAGGGGTTTAGGAGAACAGTTTGAGACACAGAGGAAGGGCTGGATCGTAAGATATTAGCATCAGAATGTTTTTTTTTTCTTTGTAAAGCCTGTGAAAGCCTGAAGGGATGAAGAGATATATGGTCAGACCGGCACCTTGTGTCCCAGCTGGGCAGCTTCACCTCGGGCTGCAGTGGAGATAGGATCAATCAGATGGCCAATCTCCTGCACAGAGGATGTCAGCTGATCCTGGAGAGCCTGGTGAGATACAACAGCAGAGAATTATAGTAATAGTCACAACAGAAAAACTACAGGCTCCACTAAGACAGAGCCCTCTCTCTGGGACATGACAGAACTGAAAGGATAGCTGAACTCACTTCCATGGAGATGTCATCTCTGCAGGGCAAGGTCTGTCCAACGGCAGCCAGAGAGGCTTGCTCAATGTCCCGGATACACTTATTGATATTGTCAATGGCGTAATCACACTCCCTCTGCCCTGGTGCCTTATCCCTATCAACAAAGATAACAAATAATGCTTTTATTCATGATGCAAAACTGGGGAGTAAACACGCAATCAAAATCCATATTACATCTGGAGGTGACTGTTCTCCAGGGGGAAGTCAAATGTGGACTATTCCAGGGTTTAGCTGCTGTGAGAATGGTGTATGCTTCCAACTGGAGGGTGATAATAATGAGGAGCGAGGGCGCTTCTGTTCCAAACAGTGAGACGGGACACTACCCTCAGTAAAATTACAAAAAAAAAAAAAAAAAATGATTTAAGCAGATGTGCTACAGATTCAAATTGGAAAAAACACAGACTCATCTTTATAACTGCTCCATTGTGTTCATTATTTTATTACAAGGCACAGGGAATCTCAGCAGCTAGAAACTCCTATGCCAATTTATTGCTAGTTTTGCACAGAGTGAGCCTCTGGTTTCAAAATCTCTGTTTCTTTCCAACAGTGCACAAACCTTCATAGACTTTGATTCTAAATAATCCAACAGAGATGGGTGTGATTGATACTCACCTGATGGACGTGATTAGGCTCTTGATGGAGTCAGACACTGTGCGTGAGTGGCCAGCCAGTATGGACCAGGTAGGAGGGTCTTTGGGGTTGAGGACCAAAGAGCGGGCTGTTTCCAGAAGAAGGGTGGAGCTATCTAGCATTGAACAGGCTGAACGCACAATAGGCTCCTGGGCTGCTGAGCCCTGGGTAAAAGAAAAAAAGATTAGCGCAGGTGAACACAGCCCAGGTAACAATTCACCGGTGAAATGGTAACCACACTGCAGTGACACAGTTGTTAATATTCCTTGACTACCTTGGCGAGATCAAAGGTGCAATCAAAGGGAGGGACGAGATTAGAAAGGCAGCTTTACAGAGATGCAGGAAAAAACACCTTCAGTCTTTATGATCCGAGCCAAAGCCTCCCTCGACAATTAGATTAACAAGCTGAAGATTAGAGCAGCTGTGCTGAGAGAGAGTGCCGTTAAACACTGCCCTCCAACAGATTACAGCCGTAAAGCTTTTAGAGGTGTGTGAGGACTGTTCTGCTCAGATTGTAAAATAAAATCCATCCGGTTTCTCCTTGAGCCTTTTCTTGATATTAAAAGAAAAGGTAAAATTACACATCAATCCAATCCCCCCAAAGCTATTCCGTACAAACCTGTCTGTGATGGCTGAATGGAAGATTCAAGGAGATTGAGTGCAGAAGTCACAAACATATTCATTAAATCTTTGAAAAAGTATATTTAAGATCTTCCTGTGCGAAAAGATGGACCAGCTGTACAAATAGGATGTTTCTGGGAACCAAAAAACTCATCAAATTTTACAGTTACATTTTTTCCCATTCTTTCAAATGTCAAAGCTTTAACTGGTCCGTAACAAAATGTAATATTCTAAATCTGGCATCAAATAAAAAAACACCTGAAAGTGCTCATGTGCACGTACATACCTCATTACTGATCTGAGCAGGAATGCTAGCAAACTCAGGATTGTTTGCAAATGTAGACAAGTTCTCCACAGCTTCAAGGAGAGGAGTTGTGGCAACAGAGCACCTGTTTCTGTTCTCCTCAGAAAAATCTCCATCTAAGGCCTGAAACAAAACCATGTCTCCAAGTATTAGGATTTGGTGTTAGTTAATAATCAGTTAAGATAGGATAGTAATGTGATTAGATAGCTATATCTCCATAACAAAACTTTTTAGTGAATTTCAGTGAAATCTACTCCCTACTGCTATCTACCAGGCATTGAAAAAAAATATTTTCTTTTACAAATTTACATTCATCGTTGGATTAGTTGGGGAGTTGACCTTGATGGTTTTGACGAGGTTGGCTGTGGTGTTGGCCACCTCTTTGGCTGACTGGACAAACTGTCTCCTTGCCACAGGGTTGGAGGTTTTTGAAGAAGCCAGGCGGCAGGCATTACAGAGGGCTGAGGTATGTTTGGCTACAATTGTCGCAGCAGACAAGACCTACAAAAAAAAAAAAAAAAAAAAAGGAAGAAAAGGAAACAACGTTGTGTAAAATTAGGTTGTCTGGTGAGGTGAGCAGGAGAGAGCAAACTACTTTTGACATTAAGAAATCGATTTTAAGGTTCTCAAACTTAATGATCCATTTAATTGCAAATTAAGTTGCAAGCAATCTACGTTATAGTCCCCATTCCAGTCTCCATATGCCAACAAATGGTCCTGTGATGTTTTGCCGTCCCAGATGGACCTTCTCACCTGTGAGGGACTGCTGGCTGGGTCCACTAGGTTCTGACAAGCCATCTGTATAGCCTGGTTGGCTCTTGCAAACTGGATGGGATCCACCAGCCCCTCATGGCCTGACTGGCTATTTGGATCAGACACACCTACCAGATAAGAGGCCTACAGGACAGAAAACAAAAGCATAGTTACTTCTAAATGGGAAATGGGAAAATGAACAAAATTATGTAAGCAAAATACTGTCACAAAATACTCGCTATTTTCAGGCTCATTTCAAAAATATCCATATTGCTAATGGCCTTCATGACCTGCAATCAGTCAAACCAAAGTTATGTCACTGTCTCTCTGCATAAGTAACCGTGGTGTACCCGCGCAGGGAGCAAGATGTGAGGGGAAAACCCGCTGCTGTTGCCCAGATAAAGGTGCTTTGCTTTTCCCCAGCAGGAGACACTGGCTCCTGCTCTGTGGCTTGTCAACAAGTGGGGGGTTAAACAGCCTGATGCACCACAACACTTTCTAGTTTTGATTGGAATGTTTGATTTAACCTGCCTTCTAACAAGGACCAGCTTTGCTTTAATTTTTTTCATGTGTAAAAAAAAAAAAAAACCACCCAAAATGGACTCTGTCAACGGACTACTTCATTACACTGAGCAAATTATTTCAACAGCATTTGTACAGGAACGATGCTGTCTCAAGCTTTTTGATCCATATAAGTGGTTGATCAACGTAACAGTGATCACTACAAGTTGTTTCCACTCTATACAAATTTAGTTTCTTTGATGACTTCGGTGATAAATTCTGGGCATAGATACAGAATAGGGAGCAAGTGTTAGTCAGGACTGTGCAAAAGAAAATGAGAGTAGTAGAAAGCAGAGAGGGGCAGAGGAAAGGACAGCAGCAGAGAGGAAACAAAGTCATAGTGAGTTAGTAACAAGCCGTGATCTCACCTGTCCTGCAGCCTCCGTCAGCCCACAAAGGGCCTTAGAGGCCATGCCCACACTCTCCCCAAAGGCTGGCACATCGCCTGTCTTACAGTGTTGAGATATTCCTGCCATGGACTCCCCTAGGACCTGAGGCACGTGGAAATGGAAAAAAAAAAAACATGAAGGAATTAGATCTTCAGCTGCCTATTATATTAAATATTGCTGACTGAAGTGGCACACACAATTGTTCTGAAAGGCTCTACCTTTGAATTCTCCATGACACTCTCGATGCAGTCAAAGTAGGAGAGCTCACTGACAGGTTCGTTGGGATTATCTAGCAGCCCTCTGACAGCCTGGGCACAGAGGTGTGTTATAAAAAGTTAACCCGCGGACACGCAACTGAATATGTCTGCCCTTATACAACTGAGCTTTTCAAAGACATTCAATTCAGATAAGTGACAGTCATCTTCGAGTTTTTAAAATACACAGCATTAATGTACATTACTTTGACATAAATTAAATTACGTTTCGGTAAGCCAAAATGCTTCTGTCGCACAAGTGTCATTAGTACAGGCAGCTCTCAATGTGATGTCAATCAAAACTGCTGTAGTCAGTGATAAATGCCAGTCGGTGACATGGGAAGGAGAGTGTGCCTCAGCTGGAGGGACTTGAGACTCAGTGGAGGTAAATGATTGCCTGATTATTTCCCATGGAGACAGAACACAGCAGCACATACAATAATGTCACGACTGAACCTAATGAATAATAGGTGGATAGCAATTGTGAAAAAAAATCAACGCAATTTCCCTGAAGAAAAACATCCAACCTTATATGGGCAACAGAAAACAGGCCTAAAGGAAAGTGTGTGTATGGTACGGTGTATGTCTGCGGGGACAGCTACCTCCAACTCCCTCAAGGCGTTGTCACACTCCTTTTGTCCTGCTGCTTGCTGGGTACAGAGCGTGATCAGCTGGTTAATACTCTCTGTCACCGCCCTGAAACACAAAGGTAGCCACACAGGGTTTTTACCTCTCACATGTATCTCTGCACACGCACACAGCCTGCCTTCGCTCACACACTACCTATAATACACACTCACAAACACTCCATGTGAGAGGTGAATGCGGCGCACAGGAGTGCCGTGATTGCACCGAGTTTGTGTTCAGCCTTGCTGAGCACAGACAGGCTCTAGCCAAGGCTTCCATCTTCCTAATTAGACAGAGGGAAGCCAGTCAGGCCCAAAACCCTGTGGGACTGGCTGCTTGGCTTCTCTCCACTAGGGGGGAGGATACTCCCTCTAGCACTGCCGAGTAGACACGGCATAGGAGTGGCATACAGATGCAGCAGGGAGATGATTTGTGACATTTAAGAGTAAAATGCGATTTTTTTTTTCAAAAGCTTGCTAGAGGCAGGGAAATGAGCAATCATTTGGAGGGCATTCAAAAATCTTTTGAAAACTACTATAAGACCTTGTATTCTCAGGCATTTTGCACAGATACATGCTCAATTGCTAACTTTCTTGACTCTCTAGGCGTAACATCAATTGGCAAACAGCAAAATAAATCTTTGACAGAAGAAGTAACATGAGAGAAACTTGACCAGGCTATTTCTAGACTCAAAGCCAATAAATCTTATGGAACAGATGGTACAAAACATTCTGATCAAAACTCTCATCTTTACTCCCGAAATCTTTCAATTACACACTTCTTAAAGCAGAAGCCCCTTACTCTTGGAGTGAGGCAACCATTAAAATAATTCCAAAGGAAGGGAAGGACAGGAAAGAATGTGGTTCATATAGGCCTATTTTGGTGCTAAATGCTTATCAAAAAGAATAGAGGCCATTTAACCTGACCTGATAGAATTGGACCAGACTGGATTTATCCCAAATAGGCAAACACATAATATTTTAAGAAGGCCCCTCCATGTCAAAAGCCACGTTATCCGAAACAAGACCGGTGCTGTTTTATTAGTCTAGACACCACAAAGGTATTTGATTCAGTGAGTTGGGACTATCTGTGTGAAGCATCTTGCAGGTTTGGATTTAAAGATAATACCATCCAGTGCTTCAACACGTTGTACTCCTCACCTTCTGCAAAACTAAGGATAAACAGCCACTTATCACAGACAATACCCCTAAAAAGGTGGTACATGGAAGGGCCAGAGAGTATGCAGTAATTAAAGGCATTTCCATTAGAGGACATGAACAAAAAATTGCCTGTATGCCGATGATGTTTCCTTTGTTTTGGCTATAAATTATTATATAACATCCAACAGCCTCAAACCCTGGTATACAACTTCTCACCAGCACAGGAACTGTGGGCGAGATTTGCCTTTAAATGCATTGATGAGTCGATAGCTATGCAATATCTAAGTGTGATTCTTACCAGAGATATAAACAGACTTTACAAATGTAACCATAATCCAGCCACTCAAGATTCATAATCAGATGTTAATGGAAGGAACTGAACTGAAAACAATAAAATGAATATTTTACCATGCCTCCTATACCTGTTTCAGTCATTACCAGTTGCAGTGCCACATAATCATTTCATGGAATGGGATAAGTTGATTTCATCATTTATTCAAAAGACCTTGTAACAGATTTTAAACCCTACAATCAACAAAAGAAAAGGGGGGTGGAATGGATGTACATTGAAAATGAGATCTGTAAAATGGAAAAAATGACACAGAAACTGAGACTTCAATTAGAGATTTTTGCTAAATGCTGTGAAAATGGTTTCTATGTAACTGGTAATGAGAGAAACTCAGATTTAATTTAACCCATTCTGACAATTAATAAGAATTGTAATTGGATGTAAAGAATATCCCTGAAATACTGTACATTTCTTGAAATCACTGAATATCTGTACCCATGAAGCTCTGTTACATTTAATTTCTTTCTTTTTTTTGGAAAAAGAACTACATAATTAAATAAATAAAAAACAGCCTGCTAGAGGCGTGAAACTGGTCTCAAAATTCATATTCTGGAAAAAAAAAATACTTCAGTCTGCTGGAAGATACTTTATGGCATCCATAAGAAGCACCTTCTCATTTCTCAAAGAAAATGTCTCACACATATCTGGTACTATCTGCGTCTTATCACACCTTGCCGCCACAGCGAGGAGATTCTTAGCGTTAGCTGCTCCTGGATCCACGGACAGAGACTTGGCAGCCAGCAGCAGTTTGCTGGATGCCATGGAGATATTCTTCAGATTACCGATGACTTGGATCTGGTCATCCTTGCTCTGCACAGCCAAGGAGAAAGACAACACAGCTGTTTTTGAGAATGGATATAGTGCTATGACAAATATAGTCATATGGACAGTATGTCTTTCTAACAGCAAGTCTGCAGTGTTCACCAGCAACAGCTGTCTAGGCATGGGCATTGTGTCTAAGTCTTGAATGTGAATTTGATGTGTGTTCCCTCCACATATACCCTCTTTCCTCACTCTGCAGGCCTCTTTAAGCCTGATTAAGGCCCGGGTGTTATGCTACATCAACTCTAGTCCGAGACAATCTATCCAAATTAATGAGCAAAATAACCAGAACAAGAACATCGTCAAAGATCTCATTACATCTGAGCTCTCGGGGACAATCATGTGCCTAAGTGAATTAGATGAAAAGGTCTAATTAACAAATGAGCTAAATAGCTTAGGTGCTAAAGTGACATAAAAGTATGAATCCAATCACTCAACTTTGACTACCTAACAGCCATTCTGATTTAGCCTATCAGAGGTTTGAGTGCTCTTCACTACTTGTAAAAAATCAGGCATCATGATTTATTATAACTAGTCTGGCAGTGATGAATCATTCAAGACATCCTCTGTGGAAACTGTGGACATGATGTGTGACAGCTCATGAAACCTACCTGGGTGTGGCCTGCCATCTCGATGCCCGCATCCAGGAACTCATCAAAGTCTTGGCTGAACTTCCCTGAGGCCACAGCCAGCTGGCTGCTGGTGCCACGGGAGGAGTGGACCACCTCTCCTGCAGAGTGGTTGAGCTCAGCTGCTGTGTGGTTCAGATCAGTCTGGGCCTCCTGGAACGTCTTACTGCAGGGAGGAAGCTTCAAAGGCGAGATGCACATCAATTATAACCATGCTGTAGTACTCAAAATGTCATTACCAATTAAACATAGATAACCAGTTTAGGTTTAGACTGGTACTGGAATGCAGTACTGTTCTGTACAGACCTTCAGTTCTTATGGGTGATGTGTGAGAGGTCTGTGTGTTTATTTTTGTGCTGAAAGCTACACAAACCTCTGCTAGCACCTCATACTGAAAAGTGTCAAGAAACACCTAAGTAAAAGCTTGCAGCAGGACTCACAGTGTCCACAAGGAGCTTCTTGCTGGCCTCTCCAATGCTCCTGAGGGCCATGTCTACATCCTTCTGGCCTGGCAGGCAATTCACGCAATTATTCAGGGAGTGGGACACAGCTTTGGCCACCTGAAACACAGCACAATGCTCTGTCACCGGGCTGCCATTAGTCATTCTAACAATGTGCTACACAATACACAGTCCCACAGCACGGCTATAAGGGGAAGAACATCTCAAATGCAAATTGTGCTCACAGTGGTGCACAACAATCCGTGTCACTAATTTATGCTGCTGTCACAGACATATGCCAAACAATATGTTTATCCCTGGGAGGGCTGTTGGAGAATGAACAGTTTCACTCTAGCACTCCTGAGAGAGGCCTGCTAGGGAAGAGACAGAGGGGAGGAAATAGCAACGCTAAGAGAGGATAATTGTTATGGAAAGGAGAAATGTTTACAAATCAGTAGACGGGAGAGAGGGACCTGAGAGGAACAATGTGATCTCAACATGAATAGTGCTGCCTCGGGGGTATACCTTACTGGGAACCACGCTTACCTGCGCTAGTCTCTGCTGACTCTCAGCATCTCCTGGGTGAACGAGGGCCTGGTGGGCTTCGTGGATCAGCATGGACGAACCCTCCATGACACACTGGGCTGAGTCCAGCATTGCAGCTGCAGCCTGAGGCTCCTTCGTGCTAGCTGCCACCCCTCTGGCTGCCTGGGCCAGTGTCCTCAAAGCCTGTGCCGTTTCTCTTGCAGCCACACCTAGTATCAGTTAGACACATGGTAAAATAATGGGGAGCAATTTAACCTCCTAAACTCTGCTCCTCCCATCGGTTGGTTTGTTGTTGCTGTGCTGCCGGGCTTGGTTCAAACTGCCCTAACCTATTTTAAATTCTAGTTTAGATCCCAAGGTTTCCAAAGATACCAAATATGTCCCGGGCCAAAACGTCTAGCTCTTTTCCATGTGATGTAATGGTGAAGCCAGAAACAATGGCATCTTGGGTTTGAATATGTCACTCAATATTAAGCATAATGTGGCTTAAGTGAGATGTTGCAACCAGCAGAAACAGGATATATATGATGCAAAATATGGAAAAAAAATGTTTGAAGCCACTCAAGGTCAAATTTAATGGAAAAACAAGGGGTTAAACTATAGCTAGATGAAATGTGAAAGGAACCTGCAGCAAACAAAAACAAAAATATGCATCATGTATGATTTTAGTGGCAATGAGTCTGTGTCTTCAGTTTCTCAAGGTTATTAGTATATCAAAAAAAAAAGAAATCACATCACACCAATCCAAACATTTTGGCCAAAACCCTTTGTCACGGTAAATTTATCATCTACCACAAACCACCTAGACAAAAGTATTTGCTGAAATATTAGTACAAGTATGGCATGATCTTTTCGATAATTCATGTAAAATGAGACACTGATGAAACAGTCTGATGCATGCACACCTGATACAGCATCTAGTCATTTTGAGTGTAATGAATGAATGACATGATGTTTGTATTCTCCTGTGTTTTACTGTGATTTAATTGCTATGTATTGACACCCAGTAACCATGTTTCTATAGATACAGAAGCCAATGTTTTACCAAACAATTAATTTCAATCTCATTTTCTCCTTTTTGGAGCAGTCTTGTGCTTAAGTAATGCAAACAATAAGGTATGTATGTCTTGACTAGAATAGTGTTGGCAATTTGCAAATCAACTGCCAGTACTACACAGAAGGTACTGTGAGACACCCTCATTGTTCAACTAAATTAGTTACTATAGTAAAATATGGCCTCATATGGGAGGTGCCCTTAGCTTATTATACATGAAGCTGAGAAGAAAAGCACCAAATTGCATCAAATTGCATTATCCAGCCAAGTGGAGCCATTTGCTGATGGAATGTTAAATCTAGTGAAAATAAGATTAATGAGTAGCTAGCAGCATCCTAGGCCGCAGCATGAAGTGCTGCCTGGGAGCATTCATTGTTAGAATACGCTATTCACTATCTGTCTTCATCTCTCTTCCCCTGAGAGCATCAATTGAGCAAGAACTGAAGACAAAACAGCTGGGCCATGCTGGATCCAAAGGGCTCAGTTTTAGGCAACAGCAATAATAGCACCAAATAAAGGAGTCAGAATTTCCTCTGCCTGTTGTATCCTCTTACTCCCACTTGGCACAGCTAACAAGGGCTACTTTTTTCCATAAAAAATGACACTCCAGGAATTTATCTATACAATGTATATTAATTACATATAATATACGAAATGAATATCACTACATTTGACAGAGGCTAATTACTCAGAAATCTCAGACCTGTCTGTGCAGAAGAGCCTTCTCTTACCTGTATAATGTTCATTGCCCTGTGCAGCACAGGTCAGCAACTGGGCCATGGAGGATCCCACAGCTTTCGATGTGCTTCCTAGGTCTTGAGCGCACTTCTCCAGCTGTGTGTACAACAGAAAACACAAATAAGCGAAAGGATTTGTATCCTTAATCTCTTTGCAAGAGGCTGACATCTATAATGTTTCCAATTAATTTTACTGTAAACACTGTCTTGTACTGACTGATTCCCCCGGAAGAGGTTTGAGCTGCCCGTCGATGACAGACATCTTGGCGTCCTGAAGCTCACTCCTGAGAGTCTGCACTGTTTTGAGGGCTGAGTCGATCTCCAGAGGACCACAGGCTTCATGGGCCTTCAACCATTGCACAGAAAAAGTGTTTATCACATGTGCCCCATCCACTGTGCAAAACAAATAGGCTGCAGTCCTGTAATTCATGCTTGATATCTCTTTTTTATGTATGGGATCTAAGATCAGGGTATTGCTACTGAAATTACTACAAAGAGACAGTTTACATGCAATAATACCAAAAAATACCAAGATAAACAAATAGTGGCAAAAATTCCTGCAGCAGCGCAATGTATTCTGCTGTCTCTAGCAGTGTTGTGTGCAGAAACCTTTTGGGTAGCAGTCCTGAGTTCTGCCAGGCAGGTAGCCAGGTTCTTGGCACACTGGCCCAGTTGCATAGCAGCAGCCTGGTCAGCCACTGTGGGAACGGCTGATTTTGCAGACGTCACCATCTTACTTCCAGGCTGGAGATCCAGGCGACAGAAAAGCAACAACAGCAACACTTAAACACACTTACTGACAAGCATGCACAGTTATGAAGTTATGAAGCTGTACAATTGCACAAGCAGAAGAACAGATTTCTTTTTCTTTTGGTGTAATGACAGAGATGAGGGGGTTATGATTGTGTAATGGTGAAAGGCTCAACCTGCAGGAAGCTTTGACTGGCCATGATGAGGGCAAGCTGGGCACTCAGCTCCTCAGGCTGGGCTTGGCTACTCCTCATGCCCTGGACCAACTGGGGAATGCTATCTGCTACCGCCTGGATGTGTCCATGGATACACAAACATATCAATTTCCATACAACCCAGACTATTGTTATTACGTCTGCATTAATGAGACTACCAATATGCATCATATATTATACTGGATCCAGGACTGTGTCTTACAATACTTGATTTGACAATGATTTTAATACAGTAATAACAATACTGATCCCTTCATGTGTCAGTCTTGAGAGTGTATGTCCATACCTTGCAGCTGTGCACTAGTTGTTGGTGCGAGGCAGTATTTTTGTTGGAAGCAGCAGCATTTTGAGCAGCTGCGATGGTCTGTGTAGCAGCAGCAGCGGCCTGCTTAGCCGCTATCTGTTCAGGAGATACCAATAGAAATCATTTAGGCTAAAGCAGGATAGTAAGGTCTGGCTAAGGGTAATACTGGATTTTGCTGTGTACAGTATTATATTACTAAGTTCGGTCTTCAGACAGAGCTGATCTAATCAAACTAAGAAGGGTCACAAACCAAACGGTTTTATACAAACAAGAAATGGATGGGATTAGTCCAAGTCTGTGGACCTCTATTCTTTATTTCATGATAGGTTATGCATTGCTTTCACCTTGCAATGTTTACAACACCAAGCACTAAAAAAATATACTGCTTAGTTGACACTAATCCGCAGGCACAAGGCTAGCTTTGAAGTGACGGCAAGATTGAAAATAGAGAGAGAGGACATTTTTTGTTTAGTGGATGGAGGAAGCGAGGATGGGAAAAGAGGCCTGGAATACAATGATATCTTTGTCCTGAGGAAAACAAGAACTGCACTACACTTGGAAGTTGGATGAGAGGCAGGAAGAGCATTCCTACAGAGTATTTATTCTATATATTCCTAAATATATAGATACATTTATAAAAATGTGTTTGTGCCAGTTGTTACACACAGTCTTTAGCTGTTCAACATGCAGACTGCTGACACTCTGAATGGCCTTCATTGCCTCACATGGCTCCTTGACTGAAGCGACCATAAGCACCCTGTCTGTGACCGTCTGATGCAACAGAGGCAGACTGAGATATATGTTTGATCATGGGCTGATCCCAGCCTTGGGTAACGAACAGTTTATGTGCTTGGGAAATTGAACACTGGGAGCTCTGAAGCGGAGAGGGGGTAGTCATTAGGGGCAAACTGATACCAGAGGGTAAACACAGATCTTTACACTTAGATTAGCTCATTCACAGCACTAATAGGATTCACAGCCCTCTGCTGCAGGAGAGAGAAATAACACACACAAATATGCTAAATGTGCTTCATTTGCATGAATCAATGCTGAATTATTTCAGCATTTTGACATGGATTTCCTTTTGCCTGAGGACTAAACTATATAACTTGTCTCTTCTTTTGCTCTCGACCTGCAGGTATATAATTCTGAATCTGATTTAAAACACTGTTTTTTTTCTCTAGTGCTGGGAAGACATGGGGACATTACTGCATGACACTTTTGAAGGTATGGACAAGCTTGGAGGAGGGTTGTGTACAATTAAGGTCAAACAACACAAAGATAAGAATGTGTTGTCATATGACTCACTTCCAGCCTGTTGACCAATTTCTTCTTTATGGCGTTTTGAGCTGCAGCGTTAGTGGCCACACGCAGCCCCTCAGCTGCCTCTCTCAGCCTCTGCTGCTGGTCCTCATTCTCTGGGTAGGCAGCCGCCCCCTAAGAGCACATACACACATACATACACATAAATACGTGCGCACACAGACACACACACCCACACACATGCACATATACATGAATATAAAGTACATAATATGTATAATCAGAGCTCAGCAGTGACAGCAGTGAGACATCAAATCCCCTCTTACAGTCTTAACAACTCTGGCAATAGACACAACACGCAATAGATGCAAAGAGGCATTTAGCTCTGTCGGCTTTCTGACAGTTTCCAAGGAAACCGTCAGTGCCAAATTCCGATTTCCCCTTGATAATGGCAGTGATGTGGTGATTAATGTGTCACAGATCAAAAACATCTAACGAGCCATAAGCAGTGTTTCACTTGCCTGGGTTTTTCACATTGATAATATCCTGCTCATTTATACTTGCCGACGGTGCCAGGGGCTTATTAAGAACCACTGATGCTGTGCCCTTTCATTCAGCTGTGAAATGATGCTCGTGGCTACTGCATACAGTAATACCAAAAATCTGTTTTTCATCAAGCGACAGCGGCTCAGTTTCATTTTTTACACCATATTTGACATTTATTATTACATTTGGCAGACTCGGTACAAGAATGCTGGCAAGTGACACTGCTAACAGAAAGTAAGCAAACGGAAATACAGTTTACAGGTTACAGTAATTAGAAATGGGTTTGGAAATTTTTTTGTTTAGAAGTTAACATTATTTTGCACAACCTGAAAAAACAGATTATAGTAGTTGTGCACTGAAGTAGTCATATCCAAACTAAAACCGTTGAACTGCAATTGATTGTTAATATTACAAAATATACTACAACAGATTTTTAAAGAAATGAGATAGTAGCCCAAGGTAATCAGATGATGTCATGATATTGGAGTATTTCAGTCGATTAGACTGACTGGTATATTGATATATAAAATAAAAAATCATAGCATAAATGAATGAATGCATACCTCGAAATCGATAATGTGATGATAGCAGGGATGATTGTAGGGATGACTCTTGGTGTGTTCATATGATAGTTACACACAAGAGATTTATGATAAACAATCATTAGTAATGATTGGAATGGATATGATGACTGAGCACATAGAGGCACATTCAGAAATGTAATGCAGCCTGAAAAACCCGGAAAAGACAACATTTATGCCATAATCACAATTTTAGGATATCCAAAATCCCAAACAATATCTAGTGTCATATGATATTGATATAATACTGATACACTGCAAAAGCAGATCAGTAATCCATAATTTTTATTGGATTACATCTTGACAGCCTGACACTGCCTTACCTTAGCAGCCTCCACCATCCTAGCTGTGGCATCTGCCAGGAGTTTGGCTGCAGCCAGCAGTTTCTTAGAGTTGTCAACATCCACCTCTGCCTCAGCATCTGATCTCATGGCATTGACCAAGTCAGAGGTGGCTTGGGCTAGCACCCTGGCCTGACGCACCATCTCCCCTATTCACACATACAGATGCACACACATTAATTATGCAGACACGTACACATGCAGACAAGTGTGCATGTATACATAAGACAGAGAGAAACCATTAAGAAATGTATGTCATGTATTCGACTAGCAGCACTAAGACAAGAACATATTACACCTGGAATTCAGCTTCTGTTGCTTGACACATATCAGTGAACTTGAAAAATAAGAATGTATAACCCCAAAGTGCAGGTCATTGGCTCAAAAACACATAAAAATTAGGGTTGGGAACGATTAACCGATATGACCGGATAACCGATTTTACAGGCGAGAGATACGGCTGTATCGGTAGCAGACTCCTCAATCGATACGAATCAGCCATGAATCCTGAGATGAATCGATTGTAGAGTTGTGGATCGGATATCGCGTGACTAGGAGTCGGTTGCCTGAGGCTTTACAGTTTTCATCTCTAAACAACGCGAGAGCTCACGAAAGGACTATCGCGCATGCTCCGTAACGTTAGGGGGCTTTCACATAGCGCGTGCTCGGCGCAGACCTCGGCCGCAATTCATTCATTGTGTATGTACTCTTGATGTGATCGCGGGGCGCGAGGGCGCACCGGTCTGCGTCGAGGAGGGCGCAGCGTGGAGCTGGCTGGCGCCCTGTGAGGTCAAATCTGGGTGGCACAACCCCTCCAGTTGTTTCACCTGCACCACCAAAAAACATTACAACACCTGCACCGGCACCGTACGAGTCCAAAAGGTAAAGAAACTTTCCAGGCTACAGCAGCGCGCTGACATGGATTGTGTAACAAAGCGAAGAGTTGCCACTCCGCTCTATTTTCACTGGCTAACAGCAGCACACTGACAGCTTAGCTTGTCTATTCAGAGAAGAGGTGTCACTTCGGCTTATTTTTCATATTCAATCTACGTTATCACAGGCATACTCCTGCTCATTCTTTGGTAGTTGAATTGTTAGGTCTGTTTGATAAGTAATTTACATTTTTAAAACAAATAATAATTTAACATATTGTTAAATTATTGGAGTCACTCCTTCAAGATAATTTATTACTCCTTCAAGATAATTTATTATGTTCTACAACTCATAAACATACACTAACACTACATACAGAGTGTTTGAGAAGCATATCTCCTCTGTGCTACAAAAAAATCCTAAGTAAAAAGTACTCTCTTGTTGTGTGCCATGCGTGTGCTATGTGAAAGCCCATTA
>OMLB01043299.1:20935-35584 GCA_900302555.1 Myripristis jacobus | reverse complement strand
ATTATTGATGGGACCATGTCCCTCCAGCAGGGCTAATAATCATCAATCTGCCAGTCAGTCAGTCCATATGATGAGGCTTTGTGTAGTGAGTTAATCCTAAAAGGAGGCTCAGCTCCTTTATGTAATATATGATCCAGAATCTTAGTTCCTCTGCTGCCGATAGCAATGCCACCTGCCCTGTGGGGGGTCTGTCCTTTGTCCTCCCGGGACATGGGCTTGGAGGTGAAACAACTCGCCCCCCACTGCAGCAGCGTTTCGGATGTCTGTAGGTGAATGGCGAGTGTAAGGTTAGATTATGTTAACCGTTTTAACTCCTTCAATAATTCCTGACTCGGCTCCACCTGCATAGCTGTCCTTAACCTCAAGTGCAACTTTTGCAGAGGCAAAAGATGATATACAAAGAGTTAGCCTGTAAAGTAATAAACATTTAAGGCCAAAATTTTGCCTTTTTTTCTGTACCAAAATTCAATTTTTATGGTGTGTTGACCCGGTATCCTGTTTCAACCAGAACTAGGCTTGGTGAATGTTGAATTATCAGCAGATGCCACCAAAATACCATTTTCATGTGATTTTCAGACTCGAACGACGGTTTCTTTTCAAGTGACACCAATTTATGTGGTTGATGGCGACTGAATTTCCCTTCCCAGGCATTCGCTGTAGAGAAGAAAAATGAGTTCCCAGCTGGAAACCGCAATGGAAAGCCTCATCAAAGTGTTCCACTCCTATTCTTCAAAGGAGGGTGACAAGTACAAGCTGAGCAAACCGGAGCTGAAGAATCTTCTGCAGGGGGAACTCGGTTGCTTCATGGCAGTGAGTATTCTTCATGGTCTGCACGTTTCCAGAGGAAGGATAAACTGCACATGACCCTCAGAAATTGAACTGTCTTTAATATCACAGGATGGTTATGGTACCTTTTCAACCCAGGCTGGTTTTAAATGCCGGCTCCCATCACTTACAATTGCACACAACACAAACTTTCAACATAGCTGAATGGAGCAATTGAGCCAGTTTCTCAAAAACTCCAATCAATGCAATAATTTTTGAAAACAGGAAATTCACAGTACGGTTGCACACATTTTGAAATTGACCACTGACGCAATGGTTGCAAACTGAGCTTCCAAACACATTTTATTTGCCTTTTTTTTTTAAATGAAAAACATGCACTTAATTGCATACACTAAATCTCTTTGTAAGTTTACAAATGTTTAAGGATGTATAGTGGTTGTTACAAAAAAATAATTCGAAACGTAGTAATGAACAGTCATTTAAAAAGTGAATAAACATAAAATCCCACTTTCCAAAGGACATTTATAATGGGTTTTTGGGGGCTGAAATGATTGCCGCAGGTGGCTGTGCTGAAGGTTAGACAGAAGCTGCAGCAACGTGCTAAGTGTCTTGTCACTAAAGCTTGCAGTGAGGATTATAAATGATGAGAATCAACACTTTAATACAGCCTGGGCTGCAAAAATAGTGAGCCTACCCTTTAAGTGTGGCAGCTTGTCACAAACTACTGTATGCTTCAAATTCACTGGAAGTAATTGATGCTCGCTTGCTAGTGAAGCAAGACGTTTTAGGGGTTATTTCTCACCTTTTAAACTCAGAGAGGAGCTAAAAAGTCAATTATCTGTCTTAATGCATCATTTGACAGGGGCAGCCATGTTGGCAGCCCTGTTGTCAGTCGCCATTCAGAGCCAAAGATGCAGAAAACAGAGTGCCAAATGGGAGACAGCTAAGCTAAACTTGCCAGTTGCCAGTCACACTGTGGGTGGCAGGGCTCCTCCTCAAATAACTCTTCCACAGCCTTTGATATGCATGCCATCCACAGCGCACAGTCTTTAAATGACTAACAAATTCATTTAATCTCATCTACCACAGTGTAAAGCATAAATAAACGCTTAAGTATATCCTGCTTTGTTGTGATGTCTGTTTCCCCCCACATCAGTTAAAGTTAAGTATCATTATGGGCTGACGTTGTGATAAGGCCTGTCAGATGGTTGCCGTATCAACTGTGCAGCATGAAATGCACCCTTGTAAGTGCAGTATGTTTGCTTGCTGGACATGCGTCCGTTTCCCAATTTACATGAGCACCTGAACCATTTGCATGTGATCAAAGGAGTGGTGAAACTCGTGGAATGCCTCATTTTCACATGCACTTTCCCAGGCCAGCAAGGACCCGATGGTGGTGGAGAGGATTATGACGGACCTGGATGAAAACCGCGACGGCCAAGTGGACTTCCAGGAGTTTGTCGTTCTGGTCGCTGCATTGACTGTCGCCTGCAATGAATTCTTTGTGGAGAACTTAAACAACTGAGTGCAGTGAGAGGTGTGACCTCGCTGCTTCTACTGGCATTTCTTACCAATTAAACTCTTAGTTTCCACCACTGTAGATTTAATCAATAAAAGGGTTGTCTCAACATCTTCATACATGTGAATCATGTTATCGGCAGGAAGCTTCCTGTTGCAGCATTTCTCACAGCTCTGACATTTGTAAAGGGGGGCTACACGCATGCACACGCTCCAATGAATGATTATTTCCTTTTGCTCCTTGAAAGACCTCATCTTAATAAAGATGTTTTTTCATCACCTTTTGTGAAGAGCAAGCTTTATCATTTCATAATTCATGTAATAAAACTTTGAAAGTTGGACATTTTTTATATATTGATGTAATGTGCTAAGATCTCAGTGCCTTTTGAATTGTAATGCTCCACTGTCTCTCTAATTAGTCTAGACCTTATCATCCACTCTGCTGATCTGAAGACTTTGCTAAAATTTGATATTGTCTGAGAGCTCTTCACATTTTCAAAACCCATCTTTTATTTTTTTTTCCCCCCCTTTCACAGTTTCATACACACTCTAGGAAATGTTTCACAACTGCACTTGGCCCTGACTAGCTCCCCTTACTTTATGGCCAACCTAATCGCTTTGCAGCATTTGAATTGGAAAGCATCAGCAGGCTTACCTCATTTGAATTTAGAGAAGCTGCTGTTGTCAGCCAGTCAGGCTCCAGTGTTGTGACAGTCCTGCCTGTGAGCTCTTCAGATTTATTCAAGAAAAACTCAAATTCAAAGTAAAACCAGACCTTAATAATATGGGACTTTGAATCATGTGTAACAAGTTGTATCCACCAGACACATCAATAAACCTTGGACCGCCACCCAGTGGCTCCTGTGGCTACAGCATGTAAGCCTCCTGACGCTGACGTCATTCATTCACCCGGCAGCTCGGCACTTTGTTTTGTACGGAGTTGAAAAAGCCAGCTGTGCAGAGTGATGTGCATCGGGCAGGAACATTAAATGATGTCAGTCCTGGAGCTGCAGGCTCTAAGATGTCATTCACCAAACATATTATGGCAATAAATTTCAAAAGGGGGGTATAAAGGCACTTTCACTAGCAGATAAAACAGCCATTTTTGGAGGCAATGCATTGCAGGCCAGCTCTCTGGGCCATGCTGCACTTGAATAACCACAGTGTTTACATACTATTTGAATGAATCTGTCCTTGAATTATTGGCCTCATATTAGTACGTCAGGTGTTTAAAGAGTGTCCTGGCCCTGACCTTTTCTGTCAAGCACACTCAGTGCTGCAGTGAAGTGAAAATTATTTGATCTTGCAGCTTCTAAGAATGAGCTGCCTCTAAATTGCATAAATGCTGGAGGAAAAATAATCCACTGATACTGCAGCTCCAAAACCAGCATTTTCTGATTTATATTTAAATAATCGTTGTCCGTAGGCTCTTGAGGCATAGGACTTTATGGAAGAAATATAATCTTTGTTTACCTCTGCCTTTTTTTTCAGTGTTTATGGACTTTACAAACGTACATCTTTGGTAGCTTCAGAAGCCTCGCATTTGAAATTCATCCAGCTGTCACAAACCATCAGTCCTTATTTCAGGATTTTCACTAGGTCATTTTAAGAGCAAATAATAATAAAAAAACACCTCCAAACCATATGAAAATATGCATAAACACCCAGCAGGGGGGTTCTCTTGGTGTAGCAAGAGGAATCTTTTTCAGCAGAGTCCTTTACCATCATCCATCACAACCTCAAAACTCTTTGAAGTATCTCACGTCGTCTTTAATAATTTACCATCTCCAAAGTAATCTCTGTTGCTGGGTCTCTGTACATGCTGTAGCTAAAGTATTATTCTTGCATAAGGCTCATACATGCATCTGACCATCTATAATCAAAGGAATACTGTAACAGCACTTTTGCCCTGGTTTTCACTCCTTATTTTCAGTTTTGTTGGTGTAAAAAATGGATGCTTTTTCTATTGTTTTTACAATAGAAACATTACTCTGGATGACAAAACTGCCAGCTGAAGGCCTAAAACGAAAGATACCATTTAGGTTCTCAAAATAATGGGATTCTTAGTCCTTTTTAGATTTAAAAAAAAAAAAAGTGACATTATGTTTAAGACAGATCTTTGCAGAGAAACAGATACAGTTTGCAAACCAGTACTAATCAAAAGCGACAGTGAGTATGGTTGACATTTTAGACAAACAAAATCAAAGAGGGCATTCTGGTGAGACTGATTGTGGCATGTCCAAGCAGGCTAATAAAATGCAAAGCTTGACTTAAATTCCAGCAGAGACGTGTGACGGGAACACAGGGACGGACAGCGGCCGCCTTAGATCCAATGTCTCAATTAGCACAAGTAGGGCGAAGAAGCATTGAAGTTGAACACAATCCTCAAAAGGTATCTGGCACAATGCAGTCTGGAGGAACTCAATACTGGTCCTTACAAAGTCTTGAGGCGTGTTCAATTATGTAACAACCATTTGTCTGACTGTCATCAATGCTGGAACAAGCTTTGGTGCAATGATACTGCATCAGCTGCAGAGGCCGTAAAATGCAAGGCAGTGATATGGTGTGTTGGTTGGAGATAGATGGCAAACAGGCCGTTTAGAAAGTCAGGGGTCATGGAAACAGGGCAGCACAGGACCGGCTTTATGTGCATGAATCAATAGTGCCATCAAGTATCTGCAAAGTAAACCTGCAGAGCGCTGACGTAATACATTACACTAATGGCCAGTATGTTCTGTATTACCTTAAAGGACTGGATTGTTGTTGGGATTTTACTGGTATTGATTCTTAAAGCCAAAAAAACCAACCCTCAGCACTCTTATGGATATTATTCCCTGACATTTTAAAAGAATGAAACCTGGATTGGCAATTTGATACAACACACTACCACAGAGGAAAACGCTGGCTGCAGCTTCACAGCTGCTCACACTTTGCAGAAACATCCATCTCATCCGATCACAGGTGGACGACAGAGACAGACAATGTCCGTTCACATTTGACACTGTCATGCGTCTCAAATGCACTGAAGCACTGAAGGTACATAGCGCAAGTGATTGATCTCCTTCTTTAGCAATCTAGCCAATGCTAGCTAAAACAGTGCTTGCATCGATTGGTGGGTAAATGGTTTATTTTTCTAGCTCCACTACTTTGGTATTTGCTTTTTGGCTTGAGAATGAGAGTTTTTGGTGGTTGAAATGTGTTGCAACCTCACATAAAGCTGCATACCGGCGACTGTAACTTTAAGACACCAGCAGCAGCAGATGGTGACTGTGATGAGCAGCTGAATATGCATACCCTTAATGCAAAGCAGTTCAGCGCATTGCTGAAAAAGATGAATCAAATTAAAGCAGTGCCTTCCTGGGTTAATCAAGGTTAAAAGTTAGACTGGGAGAGCTAACTACATGCCATGCAGTCATTTGTGCGGAAGTGAAAAAGTCATACGTTGCATTTTTAAAGGAGTGAGACGATATCTAAACAGAATTCCTATTTACAAAGTTTGGCTTCTCACACCATGGCTCCCTGTCGCTGTTCTGATCATGACGGCACATTGAGATTGGCAACGATCAACAACCTGATGAGCAACAAAGACCCGTGACCGATGCCACAAGATGAGGGCAAGAGACCGGTCAAACGAGAATGCCATGTGTTTATCTGCTCTGGGCCACAGATGGTGGATTATCTCTCTAGTCTAGTACTGGTATGTGTGGATGATAGGCATCATTACTTACATTATCATGACTAACACTGGGTTGAGAATACAGTGCGACAATCTATTTAGTAACTCAAAGTATGTGGCATTTGTCAATTAGTCACTTCATTGAGTGCTGATGGGTGACAGTACAATGAGTTAAACTTCAAGGCCAAAGTAATAATACAGACTAACGCTGGGTATTAAGGGTCAGTATATAGTATATGATACTTCTGCATTGCACTGGTGCAGCCAGTCTCAGACCATGACGAGCCTCTCCAGAGGTTTGCACAACAAAATTTCACAGCAGTGAAATGAAGTTACTTGATGGGTGAAGGTGACCGATTGTCTCAACCTTTAACCCCGCTAGCACGTATATCAATGTCAGTCCTTTGGTCCATCTGCCTGTCTGTCCATCCATTCAACATTTTACTCTAAGGCAACATATCTCTTGAAATCTGTTGGGTGGGTGGAAATGAAATCTGGTGAGGACATTCATGCTCCTCAGAGGATGAACCTGGTCAGTTTTGGTGAACTCATGACCCTTCCCTTTAGTGCCACCATCAGGCCAAATTTTAGCCTGTACACAATATCTCATAATCTCCTGGGGGGATTACAACAAAATTTGGTGTGGAATATCCTCCTCAGATGACAATGAACCCTGTAAATTTTGGTGACCACATGACTTTTCGTCTTGTGCCACGCTCAGACCAAAATGTCAACTTTGCAAACAAGATATCACAAACTGTAATCGGTGGATATGTATATGAGTGCACACTCTGCAAATGTGGATTCTTCTCGATTGTGGTAACCTGATAACCTTTCCTCAGATTTGGTATCTTACAATCTGTTGACTGGATTACTATGAAATTTGGAAAGCACATTCATGCTACCCGGAGGATGAACCCTGCCAACTTCGGTGACCACGTGACATTTCCTCTAGTCTCAACCTCAGGCTAAAATGTACAAATCCCATTCTCCACTACTTGCATCCCGAGCGGGCACCATGCCACCAGCGGTAGAGGGCTGTGCTTGTTAGCGATCTAGGGCTACGTAAAACAGAGCTCACACTGACTTGAAAAGACACAGTTCATTTTTTTCGAGTAAAGAGAGGAACCGCAGTTTCCGTGTGTCTTTGATCTTTCTAAAACTTTACACCAGCGAGAGATGAATTTCATAATAAAATGATGAGGTTTTTAATCCCTTGCTGCTAAAATGTGTTGCAGTTCTGATCTGGTAGCTCTGTCATCTGTTGCCCAGTTGAAACTGTGAACATCGTCAGTCTGACTGAAAATTCAATGATGCAAACAGGGAGGTTTAGATATTAACACACAGGTTTACACACAGACTCAGACTGATAATGTATAATGTATCCTCTTTAGTTATTTTTTTAATCTTAAAATAAAAAGTTGCACATTTCACCTTTAACCTCCAGTAGCTCACAGCAGCAGATGGTGGCAGCTCCCGTGTTTGAATATGCATACCTTGCAAAGCAGCACATTGCCAAGAAAATGAAAGCAATCCATTGTAAGCAAATCCTTTCCGGGTTAATCGAGGTTAAAAGTTGGACTTGCAGCACTAACTGCATGCCAGTCATTCAAGCAAGAGTGACAAATGGCATGCTTTATCTGACCGGGCAGAAAAATGCAGCCTAAAACAACACACGATCTCTAATCAAATGGTTTGGCTTGTCATGCCATGGCTCCCCGGTGCCCTTGGGACGATCAGCAGCACAGCCTGAGAATGAGTGTACACCTGTGACTGCAGACGGAAAGCAAAAAGATTTTAAACAGCACGTTGTTATACAAACGATTCCCCTCACACCAGAACGGGCCCACTGGCTTCATCAAAAGTGTGATTCCCTGGCGATGTTCCTTCCCCTCCTGCTCAAGGATTCACTTTGAAGAGGCACGGATCCAATTTCCATGCGGATAACGGGACGGTTTCCTGGTGAAAACCCAAACAGAGCTGCAGCGTTCTCGGCTCCAAATAAACCGACTTTCATTAACATTTACATTTTAAGTTCTCACTATTTCTGTATCTATTTAATGTTGAATTTATATCATTACACTCTTTTTGTTTTGCTTTAAAATACAATGTTGATACCATTATTATTATTATGGGTAATAGAAGTATTAGTAGTGGAAGTTGTAGTAGTATCCATGGGAGAAATATTCAGATTTAAATTAGCGCTTTAGGCAAGATATTTATATATATGTCAAAAAACAGAAATGTTGGCTTGCAGTTTCAGTAACAAAGTAGAACTGAAACAGAGAAAAGCATCCCTTTAACCCTAATGTAAATGTCATAGGTTCACCCATGTTGCCTAGATACACCTCTGCTCTTGGTTTTGGTCACTAGTAACTAGGTTTAGAGATCTATTTTTTTCTCCAAATTAGCTTGTGCAGTGTAATTCTAGTGCTTTGTGGCCAAACAGTTGCACCAACCACCTCATTGTCCACCTCATTTAGTGCCTAAGTCTGACTGACATTTTCCGGTTTGGCAAAAGATTTTTGAAAATGTCAGGAACTCAAAACGAAAACCTCAGATGCCCTTGTTACCTGTCGAGAGGTCACAGCCGAAGCCACACCCAAGCTGATTAATCTTCATCAGAGGGAAGGGGCCCGATTTTTATCTCGGCAGACAACTCCTTAAAAGCGCTGAGATGAACGTGAAAGTAGCTTCATCGTTTTGTGACCTTCAGCTTTGCAGAGGTAAGTAATTTAATTTGAGGCTTAGACCTTGAGAATTGTATCACTGACAAGAAATGGCTCTGAGCCAGTAGGAAATTACAGATGTTTGAAATGGAAAAGGTCTCATCGATCATGGGTAGGTGATATTTTCAAGTGCAAATTCCCAACTGTAAGGGACACACTGCAGATGAAATGTCTTCAGAATGTACATTTTCATCAGATTATGTACAGGTACAATGGGAAATAAAACTATTTGGTGCTTGCGAGCTAAGCCCTGACACATTTGAGTCAACTGCAGGATAAAATATTGCAAAAAGTAGGTGGGAGTTAAAACTAGGCTAGTGTCACTGCAGTTCCCACTGCTGTGGTGTCTTGATTTAACCGGCTGGACTGGCTTCTTACACATTTTCCATTAAATTTTCATATTACTGACACATTTCATTTTAAATACTATATATAGTCACTTGTGCAGCCACATGCCTGCCGGTGTCGTGCCAGGCTCTCTGTTGCTGTGGACAGTCAGAGAAGCCAACAGTGAGTTTAACCCTTATTACACAGACCTAACCGTTTGTGGAGCCAGTGGCATGAATGGTGTGGGACTAAATGAAGAAATATGACTGCAAACTCACAGTGCACATAAGAAAACCATCAGTCCTTTGATAATTTGGGATACAGTTCATGTACATTGCTGTGGAGCTGAATCAAAAATGCAAAATGTGACCTGATTATCATGCATGTACGTGTGATGTAAAAAGGGAACCAAACTTTTGTTCTCAGTGTTCTCACTTTAAGCACATGACCGATGAATAGACTATAAACTAACTAATTGCATAACCCAGATCCAAACAGCCAGTTTCACTGGGCTATTTTTGTAGAAGTCCCTGGGGATCAATAATCTAATTGAGGGAGAGTCTCTGCTCCAACTTCCACCGTTTCTGCTTTTCTCCCAGCCCTCTGGGCCAAAATTTCCAAAACTTTTTAAATATCTAAAATTGGGTATTTAAATAAGACTCTGATAATTCAGTTAGGGGTTTGGTTAGACAGTCTTACCTTTAAGCATTCTTAAAAGCTGCTTCTGACACATGAAGGGCATTATGGAGAATCGAGAAAAGGGAAATAAATACACCTTATATAGTTTTACAATAGATGTAAATAGATGTCTACAGTTGCTACATTAACTGTAGCAACTGTAGATTTTAACTTTTTTTGGCAATCCAATGGCTTTCAGCTGCCCTGCTGTGTTTACCTGTGCAGGTACCTGTAAATAACTGTAATACACAATATGTAATCCAGCTGATTTATGCCTTTGTGGCTCAAGAGCATGTAGTAATATTATTTTTCCAACAGATGGCAACAAAGACACATTTAAAAACAGTAAATCTGAACTCTATAATCTGGGTTTTATGGTGTCTGAATATTAATAATCCGATCTGGTAATGTTTTGTAAACTAATACAAAAAAAAAAAAAAGGTGTAATATCTGTATTTTTTCTACCAAATTAAGAATAACCAGAGGATAAACAGGGCAGAGAGAAAGCATAGCTGATAACTTGGATGCAAACAAGATCCATCTGAAAAGTCATGAAATTTAGTGTTGAGTTTTTATGTTTTATTTGAAATAAAATGTAAAGACCCTGGAAATAATCTTCTAGATTATTGTTCTTGAATATTCTTGACTCTATAATGTCTTTGTCTTCATAAATCTCACAGACTGAATTTGAGGCAAAACGAGATTTTCAAAACACAATTATTCACTTCGCTGTGTCATCAGCTGTCTCTATCTCTAAGAAAAAATGTTCATTATGTAATTAGAACTGATACTTCCCTTGGCCTCGTCCCTCCCAGGCAGTCAGCATCACAGAGCCAAAGATGAGTAAGCTGGAAAGTGCCATGGACAACCTGATGGACGTCTTCAACTACTACGCCTCCAGAGACGGCGACAAGTTCAACCTGAGCCGCTCGGAGCTGAGGGGCCTGCTGCGTGGAGAGCTGAGCCACTACCTCCAGGTATCAATACAGACAAGTATCCTGTTATTTTGGGTGGCAATATTGTATATTGTACCCGTATTATAAATACTGTTTTCTTCTGAATCAGCCCAAGCCACAGCAATGTCTCTTCAAAGTCCAGATGCTGATGAGAAGATGAAGATTGTGATTCTGGGCTCAAATCACCAGGATTTCCTTCTGACTGAATCCCACAGGAGAGGAAAAACTAGCTTTCCAACTTTAATCTCAAAAATTATGAGATTTTTTTCTCCAAATATTACTATCCCTCCCCTGGCTCTCTATGTATTTTTTTTCTCTGTATCATGGCCCTGGTACGCCGTCATCCAGACGAATTTTTGCCAAATGGTTAGGGAAAAAAAGATTAAATGACTTCTTTTATTTATTTATTTATTTTTTGAGTTCAGCGATCCCAAACTAAACATCAAAGCATGCACTGTTCAGTAACAGTAATGTAATGGATCAGATCAGTACTCATCTGTAAATGTATATTATGGTCATTTGGCACTAAAGGAAGTCAAAAGGTCAGATCCACCGAGACCAGATCAGCTTAGCAAAACAGACAAAACAAAGCAAAATAAAAATGGTCGCTCTTCCTCGTGTGCTTTGAAAAGTGGCACTTGTTTGTGAAAGTTGGGTACTTCTGTCTCCAGGCCAGCCGGGACCCCAAGATGGCGGATGAGATCATGTGCGAGCTGGACAAGAACGTGGACGGCAAAGTGAATTTTGAGGAGTTTGTTGGTATCGTCGCCCGGCTGACCGTGGCCACCTGCGGGTATTTTGAAGGATACACGCCTCAACTCTACACCTGCAGCAGCACACCTCAAATCTCCACCTGCGGCTACAAATAAAGTGCTGACTTGGGCGCCTGCGACATCAGCCACAGTTATTAAAGTTCTGGCTGGCACATTATACATTATATTATGCAGTGATCAATGACTGCCATTGACCTACTGTGATTAATAAAGATTGTGATTGGCTTTGATCAGTTGTGTCATGTCCTGTGCATTTCCTCATTCAACAGTAATCTACCTATAGTCAACAATTAAAAAAGGAAAAAATGAAAAAGAAAGCAAAATAACCACTCACATGGCAAATGCAACAACACAAAAACACAAATATAAAACATCTATAAAACATTTTGTTTTTATCACTTAATTCAGTTTTGTGCCATGATATGTATTTTCATTCCTTCATACATGATCATATTAATTAATGCATTTTTTTTTATCCATTTTTTCTGATTTGCACATTTTTTTATTTATTCAAAATTACTGATTTGTCAATTGATCAGCTGATTATTGGGTGTCACAAATGATCCGCCAAGACACAGGTTAAATTCATCAAACACATCTGTTAAACACACTTTGGTGTGATCTGCCACACAATCTATTATTTCTGCCTGAAATGAAAAAAAGTGAACATTACTGACTGCTTCTCAAACATCTGGAATCACTCAGATTTTTTTTTTTTGTTTTGTTTTGTTTAATTACAGAGCATTAAACAGATCAAAAAATACAGCTAAGACATGCCTATTCCTGTTTGAAATAACTGTTTTGTTTTGTTTTTATTCCGTTTTTAAATATGATTGCAAAGCCACATCTCCAGCAGCCATTACTCCACTGTACTAACAAACCTCTGTCACCTCATATTTAACTAATCATGCCAAAGTGTTCATTTGGTACAAGAGAAAACACTCCCTTCATATTAAGTGCAAATGAAAACTGTGCTGTTTACCGAAGCAAAAAAATATCTTACAGCCACAGGACATAGTACACTGGCATTTCTAAAGTTCATTTTGGTTTAAAATGGTCAAAAAGAGACAGTTTTCTCTGGACACCAAACACCTAATTAATAATCCGTAATCCAGACTTTTGGATGGTGGTGCGCCCGTGGCAAACCTGTGTGAGCGAGACAGACACAGACATGGAGACCGCCTGTTTCTCCCTTTCATTCCTCTTTATTGCACAGTCTGTACAGTCTGCTGCAAATGACCAGGAATCTACACATTTACCTAAACACTTCCTCATCCAGCAGTTCATTTGTGTTTTGACAAACGAGACGGGGCGAGGATTCAATTTAAAGCACTCGTGTTGGTTGTTTATTGCTTTGACTCGGAGATGCAGTGACCGGGCCTGTTACTGCTAGACTCAGTTCAAATTTCTCTAAAAAGCACTTGAAAACATGTGCAAAGTGCTTCACAAGGCAAGTGTAGGAAACAAGACAACTCCACTAAAAAAAAAACAAAAAAAACAAGAGAAAACCACAAACAAGTACAAAAAAATAAAGTCTGCAACAGCACCATCTGCTGTCCAAAATAAATAAATACAACTGGAACTGGGTAAAAATGAATGGACGGGGATCTGAGGCTTTCACTGCAGGGTGCCATTTACTCTTTTTAGGTAAAAAATTGAAATCTTTTAATGATGTGCATTATTCAATAACTTTAAAATATAGAGTCTGTAATGAGAATAGAAGCAGTATCGACATTAAGACTTAAAGTGTGACCATTCATGACCTTTCACCCCTGCCAAAAGTGGTAACTTCCATATAAAATCGACCGGTTCTGAAATGAAACTCGTGATTTCGTCGCCAGCCTCGTCTTCACGTTCCCCCTCTGTCCACGAGCGGCTTCAGCGCCACCAGCACAAAGTTACGGGGAGAGAAGTTCGGGTCGAAGAGAGGAACCAGCTTACTGTCCACACCTGCAGGGAGAGGACACACCAGTTACAGCTGAACCGGTTCCACGTCCACGAAAACACACCTGGAAAACACCTTTGGAGCGATTTCGTTTAGTTTGGTTTGTCTGGCCGCGTGAGAACTGAGACGTGGCAGGTTGCTGGTACGAATCCTCTGACAAAGAAATTGCACCGTGGAGCGAGAACATGATATGAACCAATTACAGGAACATATCCCAAAAATGCAAGGTCTTATGGGTATAAGGAGACGCATGGTGACATCTGAGAGCCAGCACTTGGAAAGTCAGCAGGATAAGATATGACGTCAAATTACTTACTAAATGCGTCCAAGTCAAGTCTCAACAGATCACGTCAATAAAAAAAGTACATAATGTTACCAAAACACCACAGAAAAAAACACACAAGCCCTGGTTGACTTGCAACTGAGCAGCATGAACATTAACAAACCAAATATTTTGCATGCAGCAAGGTATAAAAAACAAAATAAAAAAAAACTGTAGGTGTAAGCATACCCTTGCTCTACCTTACCACCAACCAACTCTCATATCTATAACTCTCACCCGTTCCGTTCTTTTTTGCTAGATGCTGAAAACAGTGAAAGTCACGGGAATTTTTAGACCCTGATGGACAAAAAAGGTCACATTAATTCGCCATGAACACAGCTGTTTTATCTAGCAGGGGAATTAGAAAAAGAAAGTTGTTTAAGGATGCTGTCAAGTGAAAATATGGAAAAAAAATCACCTTATTAGAAAAGCTGCCACATTTTCAGACTGACGGCCCTGCGTTTTTGAAAATTCACTGTAAATGAGCTTCGCATTGCGTAAAGTTCAGACTGAACAAACTGAACTTCCTTCCTCAGTCTGACTTCCATCCAAATGCACCTGATTCAGAAGAGGAGTGATGCAGAATGCCTTCGTAAGTAAGGATACTTACGAATTCTGCCTAGCAACGGACACCGATTGGCCTGAACAGATTTTATTTGTGAGATAATCAATGATAATGGATGGATGGCATTTCAGCTATTCTGACACTACTTCAATATGACTCGACATTCAGTACCGTAACAAAATGTGTCCTGTGATCTGACAAGTCATTTAAACCTCACTCTAATATATGTGGCATGTGTGTGTGTGTGTGTGTGTGTGTGTGTGTGTGTGTGTGTGTGTGTGTGTGTGAAGTGGAGTAGAGTGGAGTGGAGGAAGAGACAGAACAAGGTGTGGGAGAGGAGGAGAGGTACAGGAGGAGAAACAGGTGAAGAAGAA
>OMLB01043295.1:4273-27164 GCA_900302555.1 Myripristis jacobus | reverse complement strand
GCAACATTTCGCCCTCTCCAGAGTCCCATAAGAACCTGCTGCACTGTGCTTGTGTGTGTGTGTGTGTGTGTGGGACCATTTGTGCCTGTGTATGCAAATGTATATACAAACTCTGCGTGCCTTTGTGCACATGTATATACAGTGCATTGCCTGAAGCATTTCTTATCTCTTCAAAAAAAAAAAAAAGTGTATTTGCAATATGTGAGTCAACCTTCAAAAGCACCCACTGCCCCATACACTCACACAGTCTGTTTGATACGGAAGACTCTAAGTTATACGAACTTCGCTCTGCAAGGCAGTAAAGCAAACAAGACTGATCACAGTTTGCACGGATGTGTGTTTGTGTTTATGGTTAAATATGTCTGCATTTGTATATGTCACTACATATATGCGCGTTATCTTGATGAGTGTGCACCTCTGTGGCCACCCACTTTCCAAGACATTTATCTATGATCAGGAGGCAAACACACAGGCAGATACAGCGAGGTAAAGGTGTGTGTTTACATGCCGACCTCATTGTGCAGACGTGCTACAAGGCATGCCGGAATGTATGCTGGAGGTAAATCGCACCGACAGGACCTCCATGTCAACATTTCCCTCTCCCCACCGTTTGATTTAAGCAAGGGCATTCTGTTTCCTGCATCCCACAAGCCCTATTTTCTTTCAACTTATTGGATGTGATATTATCCTTGGGCTTGTGTGGCGGCGCACAAGGTATAATTTATTGTCTGTTCAGCAAGGCAAATGTGCAAGCCTGGCATATTTCATTTGCTGAATACATATCATTATTAAAATATGAAGTTTCCCCCTTTTTGTGTTTCGCACTGTGTGGCGAAATGCTATCTAGGGTATGTCTGATTCATGCCCTGACCGTGAATTTCTTGGTGATAATAACCCCCCAGAAATATGGAATATCATGCGATGTGTACACTGTATGTGCAGGGAGGGGAGGCTAGCTAAGTCAATGTTATGAAAGGGAAAATGAGAGGATATGGGAAGCTAAGTCAGACTGACAATGCACACATCAGTGCATACCAAGTGGTAGCCAAAAGTACATTATTTTTCAAATGATGAAACGTTGAGGTGCAAACACTGGGTTTGGAAAAGGACTGACCCCCACGCCCTCTCATACATACTGCTATTTGAGCTCAAACTGACAGCTGGCAAACAGCACAGGCTGGTTTAGCACTCAGCAGAATATATAACTTGTAAATGATTGTGTACACTGTATACAGACTATGTATTGCTTTTAGGTGAAGAATGCAGGGAAGGAGCGTTTAAAATTCCCTGGCAGCATCACTGTGAAGAAACAACATACCATGAAAGAAAGCTTTCTGTATTCATGAGTTTGGTTTTAACAATCCCTGCAGGTCCAATAATGAAGTTCCTCTCCCCCATGTGGAATGGACCGTATGATTATGATGAAGCAGAAACGCTGCCTGCTTTTTTTTCTCCCTGTTGTATCGACAGAGCTGTAAACATGAGCATAAAACTATATGTAGCTGCGATGTGACTGTAAAAAAAAGGGCTATTAACAGACACTGTTCATGAGAGAGAGAGAGAGTGAGCAAGGAAGACGGACAATTCAGCGGAGAATCTGTTCAAACTCCTCCCAAGCTCTTATGCTGCCGCTCAAAACATGCTCAAACCCCGTCCAACAACAGATATTTATAGAAAATTCCACTTCATAGCTTTGCAACATAAGGGCTTCCAGTGACAAATGAGACACAACAAGCTATCATTCAGACAATACTGCTGAAGCAACCTGTTGGACCATGTTTCATTCAGCAGCCTAATGCTTGACAGCAAGTTCACAGTTAAGTCAGTGTTGATCACCGTTAACAGCAGCAAGCATGTTATCTCACTCGTATTGCATGACTAACATCCATGTCAGCACCTTTACCTCCTCACTGCATAATGCCATTACAAGGTAAATGAGTGACAAAAATTATTATTGCCAATAATGTTGTTGGTTGTCCTTTACAGTGGGCTAAACCCATTTTCTCCTGTTGTGTTAGATCGGGAACTGGAATTGGAACCCCGCACGCAATTTATTCAAGGGTGCAACAAGCTAAGGGAATGTGACGTGCCAATGTTTTTTAGTGATTTTCATTATGTGTCATTCTATTCTAATTGTTTTTCAATTGGACCATAAGAGATGCCGCCGTAAGCAGTGGAAGAGGCAGGAATGAACGAAGGAGGATCTTGTTTGGCTGCAAGACATCCTGAGAAAGAAAATAATGATCTTTATGAAATTGCTTTAGACACAATCTGACAGCCGAGACAAAGGAAGTCGCTGGCCTTGTTAAAATCGATAAAGCCTCCATTAGTTTTTCAAAAGAGAAACATGCAATTTGTTTCGGTGGCACAGCATAGCATTGGTAATATTCTGCCCCTTCGACACAAAAACCTAATGCACTATAGCCAACCTAATGTCAGATAAAACCTACATTTCTGTCAGTTGGAAATGGAAAACCGCTTCGAACGCATTGGATCCATAAAGCATGACCAAGCCTGTTATCACAGACACCGCATTTGTGTCACAGTGGCCTCAAGGGTCTCGCTTTTGTGAAGAGAGAAAAACCCTGTTTCTAAATCTATTCAGATGACTACCATTTAATGCACAAAGAAGATCAAACTTCTTAACTAGCTATTGATCACCTAGATGAAAACAGACACAGTAATTGATCCAGTGGAGGGATGAGCTCGTTTCTGTCTTTGACACAGCAGAAAAAGCAAAAATTGGAACTCGGGAAGGGAGCCCGCACTCCTCACCCATCACTTCCTCAGTGGTTTGTAGATGTATCACACTGAAGGACTCTGGTGGTCAAAGAATCAATAGTCTGCAGAGTTGGCTTATGAATAAAATGGACAGAGGTTCCTGCTCAGCGGCCCTAGATCAGCACTCTTTCTGCGTGTATAACTTGATAAATATGAGCCTAGGCTGGATCATCTCCATTATTTACCAGGCGTAGAGGGGGGGCAGTCTTCTCTTTTGGAAATGGTCATGATGGATACATTGCCAGTACTGCAATAACGGGCCTGGAGGTCTCCGCCCTTCCCTGGAGGAAAATGCTGATCTGAGAGGATCTCTTTCCACCAGCTGACAGGCCGACAGACAAATGGCCCTGCCAGTATCTAACCTCACATACCACTGGCCCTCCTTCTTCTTGTCCTCATCCCAAGTGTGTGTGTCTTCTGCCAAATGCTGGCCCTCCTCCTATCGCGTATGTGTGCGTGCACGTGTGTGTGTGCGTGTGCATGCATGTACGCATAACTAATTCATACAGCTGAGCTCCATTAGACTGCAGTGACCAAAAGACATTCCCTAGCTACAGCGCGAGGTTTTAATTAGTTTAGCATTTTACCACATCTTGGATCAAACAACACCAAGGAAGCCAATCTAACCATTCTAGCAGCTTGTGTATCTGTGCCACAATTTACTGCATGTTGTTTCATATTTCCTCAAGAGCATCTGTATTACATTAATGTAGCCAAGGATGTAAGAACCAGCATCCAATGTCCTTGCTGATGCAAGGTTTTTTTGCAGTAGCTCCATTCTATTTCCTCCAGGTTGGATTGGTGGGGCCTCTGGGAGTTTCAGAAGGCACTTTATGGGTAGAGGGGCAGGGAGGAAGTGTTTTAGGTCAATGTCTTTCTGACATCACTATTTCCAAAGGCCAATGAGTCTGTCCTGTAAAACTGGAAGTCAGAGAAAATCCACACAGCCAGCTTTTCATTAGTGTCTACCTCCAACCACTGGCTTTTTAGTGTCTCACGGCACTGCCGAAATGCAATCAATAGGACCTAAGAAAAACATGGTGCAACAGTGCACACTTTTTACTGTCCTAGACCATGCATAATCAATACAATCTGTGAAAAATAGGCCATGGTAAATATTGGACAATTCACATACAAGCAATGAAAAATACCGATGGACACAGGACACAAGGGAGTTGTTTGGAATAAGCTTAGATTACCTTGAAAAACCACCACAGGTTTCTGCCTCAACTGTGATTGATTCATCCAAGTGAATTAATTAACAACCCCTTTAAGTAATGAATCAATTAAGCAATTGATTAATGCACATTGCCCTTATGGATTACAGCTGATACTAACCATTAAAGATAAATTGCACTCAATTTAAATCTGTCTACAGCAGATTACATGTGGTAGAAAACTCAGCATACCTATGTATGCCATTGCTGTGAGGGACAGCAGTAAGACACCAGTAAGGGTTGGTCAAGTAACCACAGTGATCATGATGTGAATGTTGCATGTGCAGACAAGGGAGTATTATTACTGTACTAAATACACGCAGATTATCTTTATGTCTCTTGAGCCAAAAGCTGTGCTTCAGGGCTACATTCTCCAAGATCAATCCCTCTGCAGATTAATAATACACACTAAAAAGGAGAAATACTAATGAACCTCTGCAATTTCTAAGATGCATTCAAGTCACACCTGATACTGCAGTTTGTTAGTGCTAGGATGAAATTTACACAATTTAAAGCTTCTACATGCGGGCTATAGTTGGCAAACAATAATGCATTTAAATGGTGCTGCCAGGAAGGTGCATTTAGCATTCTATTTAGGCCCAGTGGCACTAACTGAATGCATATATTACAAGGAATAAAGTCCAGGCGTAACAAGGAGTGGTGAAAGACAGAGGCTACTTGTGAGTGCAGACATGAGGTGTCCCCCTTTCTGAACTCATGAATAAAGACATGGCAGGGCTTCCCTTTCACCATGGGCCATGTACGTGCATGACACGGAGGGGAGAGCGTTTGCCACTGCTTGACCCAGATATCTGCCTGAGGCTTCGGAGCAAAGAGGAACTGCCATGCCACGCAATGGCATTCTAATCCATATCTATTTTAACCCAGCAAAAATGAACCCATGGACCCTGCCTCTATATGAAATGGAAACAGATTCGTGTTGCCTGATGTCAGTTCTTCTATATGAATAAACATATCTCTGACACTTTGACCTACCTTGTCTTACTCTGTGGTTTTAACTAAGATTCAGTATCTGCACTCAGGCAGACTAGTGGTCTCTTTGGAGGGGGAAGAGGACACCAAGAGGCCACTAGTGTGTGCAGACATGAGGATTTCTGAACTAAGTAAGAAATAAATAAGAAATCTCAGCTGGTATTCAGAATCACGTTGCTGTCGCCACATATAATTTTTGAACAATATGGCTGTGAAAGAAACACAGTAATGGTGTCAAACATGTTAACAGGTGACATCTCAGTGGGCACAATGAAAACAGAAATTGACACAGCAAAGCACAATCCAGTAGAGGGAGCTACAAGTGATCCTCTTGATAAAGCATTACATTCTTCTTTTGACAATGTACAAGAAAATGTCATTATCTAGCTTTTCAGGCCTGTTTCCATGGATACATATCAAGGTTTTTATCTATTTCATAAACCAAGTTCATTTTAAAAAACGGGCTAAAATGCATTAATTATATTTCAGAAGTCTAAATTAGTCATCTTGAAATAAGATAATTATTTTGCCACAACAACAAGGACACAGAGACAATTAAGGTCAGTCATTTCAAGATCAGCTGCTCTCAAATGTGCTCATGGTTTACAGCATTTTCCACGTTGTTGTTGTTGTTTTTTACTGAGCAGTATACTCAGATTTTAATACAACTCTGTGAAGATCATGAGTACAAGAAGAGAACTGTCAAACTACTGTCATTTTGCTATTAAGGTCTTAAGGTAACTCACTCAACTTTAACCCATTATTTGCTTTACTTTCCTGTAAGCAATTGTTTAATAAGAGTGGATATCATATGGATTTTCTCATTTTTGATATGAAACTCCTCATTATCCTACCTTATTCCATGTTAAATATGACTGAATTGGATTTGCAAGTGAATTCCCATGCCGAGATCTATTCCATGAACCTGTCAGGGTCTCTATTGCCATGTGACAAATATCTCGGCCAATGAACAGCGCAAATGGGATTTGCTCCATTGCTTGAATTATTGAAGTGGACAGCGTGAGAAATTTATAGTGCAAAATTCATCCACATTCTCTATGCATAATGTTTTAATATGTTGGCGTTCCCAATCTACCCTGTCTGCATCCTCATTTCTCAACACATGGGATACCATGTCACATTATGCAAGAGAGCTGGTGCAATGAGGTATATGATTCCTAAAAATACACCTTCCATGATATATTTGGCTATCTTAAGGCTGGCAGAGGGATGACATTTTGTTTCTCAGTGTTTACAATAAAATGTCAGAGCACTCCATTGGCAACAACACCGCCTTTCTAGATATCTGGCTTACCAGTGCTCCCACCCTCCCCAATATGATAATAACACAAGCTATGCACTGCCCTCAGGCTATCTTCAGATTGCATACCACCTGCATACACATATGTAACAGCACACGCACAGTCATGCACACTTACTCCCTCACACACACATAAATACAGGGTGAATGCATGGCATGACAGAGAAGACACTAAAAATAGTAGTCTTGTTTTCTTGTTTCTCCTCTTACCGTTGTTATCAAGATGTAATTCACATTGGAGTGGGTCATGTTGTGAAACACCAATGTTTTTAATGCCTCTGAAGGAGCACTGTGTGAGACGAGAGTAAAATGGGTCTGTTCTGTTTTTAGCCCCCTTGTGCATGCCTTTCATTATCCTCATCCCCAAAAGACTGTCACTAATGCAGTCCTTTGAATTCCTTATATCAGTACGTCTGAGCCCTTACAGCCAGCTTTGACCTTGGCCATTCTTACAGCCTAAAGTGAGCATGTTCTCAACCCTCCTTTGTGTGCCCCTCTCCCTCTCTCTCTCCCTCTCTCTCTCTCTCTCCCTCTCTCTCTCTCTCTGGGTATATTTCAATGAACTGTAATGAACTTCAATTGCAGATTCCTGTTGCAGAGCGACCAGCAACATACCCCAAAGCTAAAAGCTATTCTGTGTCAGGTTTGAAAGCAAAGAAAAATGCAGGCTTAGGGGAAAAACACCTCACTGTAAAAGCACAACATGATACTGACAAACGACACAGCATTGAAGGTCAAAAATATTGCCTTGCCGGTCAACAAGCTCAACAATGCTGATGGCCTGAATCTAATGAGAGTCCCTCGCATTAACACAGCAATGAACAGCACTTTTGTCATACTGTGAGGTAGCCACACTGCTCTCCTGATGTTGACCTCTGTGCAAAAGGCTTACAGTGCATAGTAAATTCAAAACCAAAATGCACAGAGGCAGACCTGAGGATAAGATGGCACATCAAGACCGAACTACCCCTCTCTCCCATCTTGGCTGACAAGACAGGTTCTCCCTCTCACTCAGCATGGCTGGAAATTTCCCCTTCTCACAGCAGTCCTGGACGTGGGGAGAGTTTGCCACTGCTTGACCTGAATATTTGCACAGGGCCGGAGGCAGCGAAGGGATGACAGGCCATTCCAAGCCATGCTTTCTAAAACCAACAAAGAGGAAACCCATGCACCAAACAGTTTCCTCTAACCCCAAGGTATGCACGGAATATAGGGCTGCTTTTTATGCCAGATTATGAATGGCAGAATATTCTCTTTACAGTGTTGTAAATCCTTAGGTTTCAAAATTTGAGTTTCACTAGGAGTTTAAGTGCACTCCTCCCATACGTGAAGGTCTTCCCCCGTGTTTGTGTCTATATTCTGTGGGTGATATTAATGGCTTATGGCAAGGAAAAAGCTACCATGCTGAAACATCTGTTAACTTTTGATGAATGCCATGTGCTTTCTGATGGCTGTGGGAATCATTAAATTACAAGTGATTTTTAATAGTCACTCTGGAATGTCGGCGAAATCAATTAATTACCCCTATGGCTTAAACCGCATGCCACTGTGCAGCCATGTCCGCAGGCTATGTGATTCCGCATGATTATGATGACAGACACACCAGAGTCGGGGTATTAAAACATTAAGAATTGCTGCAAGGTGTGTGAATGACTACTGGGGTTGAAATTTATCCAGAATTAAAAATAGAAAAGAGTAGAAGCTAATGGGACTATATTAGAACCGCTTGACCTCAATGTTACCCTTAAGCTAGACTCTAGTGCCATCTATTGAAAACATTTACTATAAATCATTATTCTATTCAAACAGTAGACTGCTGTTTTTCATGCCACTTTTTCCCCCACACATGGTCGTAATACAGTAAGTTATTTCTTCCCTCATGCAAAATTGATCAATCGATAAGCCTAAAGCCTTGGGGAATGACTTGTTGATATGCTGTGACTGAAGAAAACTGCAGCACAGGGAAAATAATGCAAAGATCTTCCCTGGTCCATGCAAATGGCTGTAGTTTAGTTTCGGTCGGGTTGTATTTTATTACTGTGATAATGTGTCGGAGATTTACTGAGACTGCGTCGACACGCGATGGAAAAAGTCCGCATTGTGGTTATTTTTTTCGGAAAACTTCATATGAAATACTAAGAGAAGCATACAAAACCCGTTTATAATATCGTAATGAAACAACAAGTGAATATCTGTCTGGTGGATTCAGACTTGTTACCTTCTTTGAGCAGGCGTGAGTGGATAAGGAGAATTAGAAAGCAGCAGATCGCAGCTCCGGTGAGTGCCCACGCAACTCTGAGCAGCTGCATCCTGGCGTAGGGAGGTTTCTGACGGACCGAGACAGCCGTGGAGGGGGAGAGAGACACTCCAGCTCAGCTCACAGACACACACTGACTCCCATTCTGTTGGCCATCTCACGCAGATCTCATCCCCTCACTCAGCAATCCTTGTTTTATAGTCCGATGAAGGTGTGATGAAGAGGGCCAAGACTCCGCTGATGTTTAAAAAAAAAAAAAATGTGCGCTTGCTTCGCCGTCGGTGCGTCAGAGTGGGTATCTCCCCAAACAGAGGGGCAATTAACCCCCTATCACCGTCTGAGAGGATGACATCTTTCCATACACTATTTCTCCTTCTTCTTCGTCTTTTTTCTGTTCCTTCTTCAACAACCTCCCTCCGTGTTAACCGGTGTCTCAGTCACGACGGGCTCGGCGGAGTGGGGTGCGCCCCTCGATGCGTCTCCGTCTTTGAGTGCGCACGGCGGCAGTCCACGGCGATGCGGTGAGCAGATGATGATCACCGCTCTCCGCTGCATGTTACGCACATCTCTCCCACTGCTGGAAAGGCAGAGGCAAACACTGCCCACCAAGTCGCCTTGCAGCCTCTCTCTCTCTCGCTCTCTCTCCCTCCCCGCTTTTTTTATTTTGCTTTCACTCTGTCGCTCCGTCACTTTCTCTCTCTCTCTTTCTCTCTCTCTCTCTCTTTCTCCGTCGCTGCCCTCCCTTCTCCCTCCTTCGCTTCCTCCTCCCCCACTCTGTCTCTCTCTTGCTTCAGTCCAATGTAACTCTTGCCATTTTACGCACGGGAGAAGGAAGTATATGCGTCCCCCGGCGTAACCCCCCGATTTGTTTCATCTGCACACGTTGAAAACAGGATATGCAACTAAATTTTGTATTCAGAAGCGCCGTGGAAGGTAATTCCCTTTATCTGTCTTTGTAGGCAAATAAAATATCAAATTGAGCAAAGATGTGGCTCCCCAAGGTGCTATCGCGGTTACTTGTACCATCTCTCTCTTTCTCTCTCTCTCTGTCGTTGTTTCGGTGTGTTCCTCAGACGAGAGCGACTTTTTTCCTCTGCTCAGCTCCAGGTTACGTCACGACTCCCCCAAATAATCTCCTCCAGCTACAAGGCATGAGATAGTGCTTCTATAATAGGAAGCTTCTACTGATGTGATAAATTAAAAAAGTAAAGTAACAAAGTAAACCATCAAAAATATTCTGCAAACGGAAATCAAGATACTTCCAGAGGCTTTTTCCCCCTCAAAAGACCCAATCTTTGTAAACATCCTATAAATTTGACCCACATGCTGCTGCATATATGTCAGAAACGTATGCCAGTTGGTATCTCACAAACAAACCAGGTGCAGCTTTCAGAAGAATTTACTATCTTCGTTATCCCTCGATGTTTCTGAAAATCTGAACACTTTTTTTTAATGGGAGATATTCTGCACCTCCATGTTAGTAAAACCTCTTAGTGTTTTCAAAAGCTAGGAGGTTTGGGTAACCTAGCCTGAGGCTCATTACCAAGAATATTTAACACCCCTATTACAAATGTAGCCCAAAATTTCATCATATTATGGGCTATAAATAAAAAATTGATGCTCTTGCAGATTCGTAGAAGCCCATTCTATGCTGCTCACAGTTTGATGTTTAAAATGATATCAGGATCCTATGACAGAAACTAAACCATCTGGAGGAGAGCCAGTATTGAATAGCAAAACAATGGCTTGTGTAATCTCCCCCTGCTGAGCGCTGACACACAGCCATTGTTACTGTTTTGTGTATGTTTATATGGCGCTGGATGCCGTTTAAATCTCATGTGGGAGTGGGGTGCTTATATAGCATGCTGGAGATTATAATACTCATTCATTCATTCATGTATTCATTCATTCATGATCATTTTACACACAGAAGATCTTAGATCTGTCATGCCTTGGGGAAGTTCTGAGGTTTATTTCTGCATCCGTCTATTTATAATTGAATCACAGTGACATGGTTGGACGACTGACGGCACCACTCAAACCAGCAAACTGTCATTGCAGTGTCAATAAGGTTGGCCCCTGCAGCTACTGTAGCACTAATTAGCTGATAACAGTCTCTGTTGTCTGGCATGCGTGTGAGATTGCATGTGTGTGTGTTTGTGCGTGTGTGTGTGTTCACTGGTGTTTGTGTGTTAGTGGGAAAGAGAGAGAGATAGGGGAGAGGGGTTTTGTTTGCATGTCAAATTGGGTGTCTGCTCATATGGATGTGTGTACGTGCATGCTTGAGTGAGTGTGTGTGTGTGTGTGTGTTGGAAAGGGGCCACGTTTTATTCCTCTACAGAGATGTCTCCCAGCCTCTTCTCACACGCTGTGATCCATCAATCTACTGGACAGCAATTAACGGAGACCTGTCCAGGAAGTGTCTACAAGGATTTGGGCTGGGAGGAGAGTGTGTGTATGAGGGTGTGTGCCTTACATTACCATATGCAAAGCCAATGCCATACTCATCAAAAGAGTTGCAAACTATAAATAACTTTACATAAAGCCTTATTAAGAAACTGCTGGAAACATAAAGAACACATTGTACTGTTTCATTTGCCAGAAGTACCCAATTACAGCTATTCAAAGGGATGCCATCTTTATGCACCTGGCCCTGTCATCTTGGATGGCGTATGTGAACCTGTGAAACGGTCCCAAAATACCCAAGCCATATGTATAGCGTCTGCTGCTTTGTTTTTTAGCCCTTATGTAAGATGGCAACTTCTGTGCAGCTATGAGGAAACATCCAAAACATTTGAGAGGAATTCCATTGGTGACTTTGCTGTTTTTACACCTACCAGTAATTAGGGGTTTCTTTTTAAGTTATTTACAAAGTGAAGCTGTGAGGATCAACATTCACTTCACTCCTAACTCAGCTGTAGCGGATAGGCGCCTCAAGCTTCACACAGTGTAGCGCAGCCTCTCAAAGCACCCAGAGTACCCACGGCCTAGTATCTCAACTCTAGATGTCTGGGGAGAGAACAGGGTGAGTGTAGCTGAAGTTGTGCTCCATTTACATCATGCATTTACAAAGTAGATGTCTGTGTGTGTGTGTGTGTGTGTGTGTGTGTGTGTGTGTGTGTATGTGCTGTGGAAGGGGTCGTGAAAGTTGTTTCCCCTTGATTATCGAATAAAATTTTTGCCTGAAATGCCCATCTGCATTAGTTTGATTTAATCTGGTAACTGACATCGGACATTCTTACACAGTATGCATGTTAGCTGTACGTATTCTGTGTTATGATCAATTTAATGTTATCCTGATATGCCATAATGTCTTAAAAATAAATGTTTCAGTATACTAGCGTCTTCTCTCCCTTCTTCTTCTCTCCCGCTTGAACTTTAGTTTTATCAAAAAGCACACAAGGGCTCTTTTTTGAATTGTTGCCTAGGGGACCAGCTGTCCTGTCTAGACACTATTATAAATCCCTGTTAGATGGTTGCAGCCATTTTTTCTAAGTCCTGTTTTCATATTACAAGCAAATTCCAAAGACTTTTAAAAAATACTTTTAGACTGCTATGGAATCCCTTTATTGTGCAGCCGTTTTTTTTCTCCATAAATTATGAAAGCATTTCTTTCCGTTCTGTCCCCACACCTCCCACCTAAACTGCTGTCACGTCTCCTCTCTCACTTTCTCCTCCTCTTACCGCCACCCCCTCACTGCTATGCTTTTCCTTGCCAGGAGCCAGGAGAGGCGTTACTTGCTTTGTCCTCTGTGCAGGTCACTGGCTACACGCCAGACAGAGCCCATGCCAATAAAAGCCATGACTAATGGCCTAAAACTTCTACATTCGCTGTGTTTCCCATTATTTCCCAGGGCCGATAAATCTGGAGAAGGACTTAATCAAAGGGAAAAGCTAGAACATAAGGCCCATGTCCAGTGTGTGTCCAACACAAAGATTCCTACAATTTAATCAGAGATAAAAGTTGAGATGGCAATTTGGCTTCCCTAGTGACCCAGTTAGTCTTCAGACAGGTGGCGCCATTATGTTTGTGCAGATGAACAGACTTCTGCTGTCTGTCATGAGACAATAGTTGCTTCTGGGCCTCTGAGATGAAGCCAAGTCAAAAAGAGTCCTTTAGGAACCTAATAGGAAAATCACTGACGAATCTAAGCTGAATTACATCTCAGAAGCAATCCATGGTGAATAATGAGTTACAATCTGAGATTTATCCAGAGAATAATTACTGCTGGACAGGATAGTCAAGTAGCTTCGTCAGTATTTTTATACAGTTATTTAATACACCTTTTAATAGTCTTCGAGGAGTTCAGTATAGGATTACTGAGAATCTTGTAGGACAGTTTTACACAGGAGTCCATCAAGACAGACAGTCTTACATGATGCCTAGTTAATAGGATTTTATGATTCCTGAAATACTAAGACAGATTATCCTGGTGGATCCCCATGGATAGTACTGAACTATTAAAGAATGGTCTTTTTTCTTCTTCTTTTTTAAGTTCCAGTACCAGTCATCCAGTGTAAGTTGCACATCTGCATTATTCCTGGTTGTAGTTCAGTATAGCTGGAGATATCCAGGTTTGTGTTCCTAACCTCTGAAGATGTCATCTGCTGCAAGTCCTTCTTCTACAGTGTGAAAAACATGTTCAGACTTGAGTTACTGCACACAACCCATCACAGTAAACATGTGACAGTATCCATGTTTGTCACATCTATTTCTTCTTATTTGGGGCATCTTTGTTCATGTCAAGATAGGTTTGACACATAAAGTCTGCTTATTGAAAGTGACAAAAAAAAAGAGTAAATGCTACAAAAAAAAATAAAAATCTGATACAGTATAGCCAAGCTACTGGGGGAAAATGTAAGATTACAACTCTAATACCATTATTTTTTTCAAGAGATGAACAAAGGCAAATCACTTTGGATGAACTATTCTGTTCTGTACTCACATCCAGCAGAGAGTGTGCAATCAAATCTAGCTGTGCAATTCAGTTTTGAAACATACATTGTGTCCCTTACCTAATCTTAGTTTCAGTCTTGGAGATGGACCTACAGAACCACAAACATGGATTTTTCTCGAAGTTTAAAGTTAAAGCTGTTTGACAGAGGTTGATAGATATGGCATCTAAATGTAATTTTCTGTCAAGGTTTTCTCAGCCCAGCTTCCGTTCTTGTCAGTCTCTGCCAAAGAGGTGCAGAGAAATCAAGCGATTCATTATGAAGCACTCTTCTGGTCTTTCCAAGGGTTTACCTCTCTGAGAGTTTCATCATATTTTCAGTGAGGGAGCTCTTACAAAGGCATGGTGGAAACAATACTTCACTGTCTGTATCTTTTTATTATTGAGGATCATGGCCAGGCATTTCTTGAGAGTGTTATAGCTCGATATGTTTTGATTCTACAAAGGTTTTATTTTTCCTTTGAATGGATGCATGGTCCACAGAAGCGGCATTTATTGAAACTTTTGATGGTGCAGTGTTTTAGCCTACATTTACCCCTCTCTGCCTTCCTTTATCCGTCCATCCATCTATCCATCCATTCATCCAGCTACTGTGACCTGATCCCATTTGTTACCAGCTTAAGTCGACATTGTCACTGTGATATGTTTGATTATGTTTACTTGCTGACTTTTTTTAAAGGTCTCACATTCCAGGCATCACATTAACTACTTAAAAAAAAGCAAGGGAAACCAAAAACTGTCAAACTGGCAATATATTCATGCTTTTTTTTTTTTGCATATTGTACTCTACAATATAATAAAATGCATAAATGTAAAGTGCCAAATGGATAGGTCTAATGAATTCATACCGTTATGTATTAAAAGCAGTCTCTTTGCTGCGTGTTTATCTTCCCTCTCAATGGACAGGAGGTGCACAGAAAAAATGATGGTGTACACAATTAAATCTACGATGAAAAAGCCTCATCAACAGCAAACATGAGTTTATTTACCAACTGCATGCATACTCCCCAGGGAGAGCTGCAGTTAATGATACCCAGAGGATACGTCTAAATGTGCTAAAATGACAATATATAAAAATAGGCTCACTCACTTTGACACACGGCCACAAGAACTTTTCTGCAAACTTAATCCTGACAAAGAACAAGTGACAGGCAGACACAAACTGAATAATCAACCAAGGCTGCTGTTTGATCTTGCCTCCAATCCCTGCTTTTGCCAGGTTTCACAAAGCTCATTATTTTCTGAATATGGGAAATAATGATTAGGAAAAAAAAAAAAAAAGCAAAAAAACACTAGCTTTGAGATTGCAATCTTTACATGTTTGTTCAATTGAAGTCAGTATAAAAACTAGCCCATGCTCCTTCCCATGAATCCATTCTTATCTTAAACCCTGTAGATGGCAGGGAAATCTCAGATAGTATCTACAAGGCTACAAATGATCTTAAAGTATTTCTATTAAATACAGATCATTCACTCTCATTTTCTGATCATCTCTTTCTTTAGACTTTGGGATGTTGTTATTCATTATGCAAGATAGACAGGCATAAACCCCCTTGCTGTTTTCTTCCACTACTGAGTTGGCAAAAGCTGGACATACTATTTCTTTAAATCTGATATGACTTAAAAACTAAGATTGTAGAGCATATTAAAGTTTACTTATTCTTTATCTTAATTAAGCACTCAAGAAGATATCTTTTTACATTTTCGAAGATCAAATATTTTTGGCAAATGGAGGCCAGCCCAGTAATAATGGTGTGGAATATTAATGATACCTAAAATATTAAATAAGTGACACAGATACTACTAATAAAAACTAATAAACACTTTCAAACCTCTAAATTTTGTAATATTATTATTATTAGTAGTAGTAGCATTACCATTATTATTTTCATTTTAAAGAGGAGTTCAGCTAAAAAAATTGTCAGCATGGGTTGCTTTGATTTGGGTTTCTAGAAAGAAAATGTGTGACATCAATTGCAACATAGATATCTAATGCTGGGGCTGTCTTCAATTCACTTTCAATCCAAGCAATTCAGGAAGTGAGCTGTCCTCATAATTTAAATATTGACCAAAATGTGGAATGAGAAAGGTGTCATATTCAACCTATTAAGAAATAATTGAGAATCAATATTCTATCAACATCCAATGAACCACAGATTCTATTTATATCAGAACTGAATGAAGGAAAAGTTAATTGACCGGAGTCCCAATTCTCACAGTGATCTCCTGTGTGAGACTGGTGATAAACGTGATCGAAATCTCCTACTGGGGCTTTGAGGGAAAAGACCACAGAGCCTGTCAGAGCATCGCAAAGCATCGCAAAGGAGGCGAGAGAAAAAAAAATCTCCCAAGAAGAATGATTGGCCTCTCGTGTGAGGTCTCAGCGTACTGAAGAGCTCATCTGAGAGCAAACAGGTGAACGCAGCGGGCGGTTGTACGTACAAGGCAGGCAGGGAAACACTGATATGGAAATGAGAGGGAGCGAGCGAGAGAGGAGGCCAGATGCTGATCCCCGTGATAACATGCCTCCTTGCCCCGCCGAAGCCAATAAACATGCATCAGCACTTACTGGAGTTGAAACACTCAACTCGCGCTCCTTGGGGAACGCTTGCCCTGTGCACACGCTCAACGGTCCTGCGAAAAAATAAGCCCTGAGAGCTGGCAAATACCTTGAGTTTATATACTAATTCCTGAAATGAGCATGTCCTTAACGGGCCAGTCCATAACCAGACTTAACCCTTAACCCTTCACACTGCGTTGAATGCCTCATTGCTGATTTGCCTTCGTAGTGAATCTCTTGGAGTTTTTGGTGACGCTTTATAACAATTGCATATAATGTTTTAAGACTGTCTGCTGGCAAAAAAAAAACCCCTGTTGATCGTTTGTTTGTCAGCTTATTACAACCTATAGTTATGTTAAAGTTAAGCAACCTCATGTAAATCACGACACTGTGGTGTAGTATTAAGGAAGCAACGAAGTCCATGCAAGGAGGTTTGTTTGGTGGCAGACAAATTCAAGGTAGAGCAGCGTTTGTTTTTAGGTAGGTAACCTTAGCCAACGTTTTCTTAACCATGGCCTTTTCCTAGCCTTAACCAAGTATTTATAACTAGTGTGCTAATGTTTGTTAGTGAACATTAGTTCGGTCACTAATAGCTTGCTCACTCAGGAAACAGTCCTTTGGATCATATTCGAGGTTTGGAACCAATGACCTGTGTGGTCATATGGATTGGAGGACCTGCCTGATGCCTGAGGCTGTTAAAGATTTGGAAATAGTATTTATTTGAGTTATTACATATGAAATTGTATTTTACATCACGTTTCTCAAACTTAAAAAATGAGATAAAATGATAAAATGAGAAGCTACATCCAAAACTTTGGCGTCAAATCAACTGGATTGTGCACTGCAAAAACCTCTATCAGAATAAGTCATCGAATCTCATATTCAGTCTTATGATCTATTTTTTCTGAAAAACTAGTGAATAAAAATCTGCCAGAGAGAGCAGATAATTGCACCTCTTTCCAATGCAGTTTCACTGTTGAAATAAGGCAAGAAATCAAGAAAATCAAGAAAATGGCATGCAATTCAAGAAAATTCTCAAAGCAAGTTGATTAGCACTAAAAACAAGATTTTTTTTATTTGTTTCAAGAAATACAAGATTTTAAAGACTAAATATGATACTAGACTTGTTAAGATGGAGATTTTTGCAGTGTATCTCTCATGGGCTATGGGCTAGTTTACATCAAGCTTTTTTTTTTTTTTTTGTGGAAATTTCTATGCAAGTTATTTCAATGTCCTGGAGTGCACCAAATTAATAATACGCAGTGGGGATTGTGGAGGCTCATTGTGAGATAGAAAGCAATACTCAGAAAACTGAATGCTGAAGGATGTAGAACATTTTAAAGCAGAGGCTGCTGAGGCCTATGTGGACAGAAGAAAATTCAATTGTGAAAATAGAGTAGATGATGATAATATTTGGTTTCATCGTAGTCTGGCACACAGTAAGAAAAGAAAGCTGTCTCCCCTTTAGATTGTTGTAACCTTGAGTCACCCTGGTGTGCCGGCTTTCATCCGGGAGAAAAAAGAAAAGTCAATTGAAAAGAAATGTGATTATCAGACGAGGAGATGGAGAGCACGAGAGAGAGAGAGAGAGCGAGAGAGAGAGAGAGAGAGAAACGGAGTGAGAGAGAAAGAGAGGGAGAGAAAAGTCAGCGAACAAGAGACAGACGGAGAGAGGGAAAGGGGCAGAGGGGAGCAGGAAAGCCAAAAAGAACAAAAGATTGGAGATGGAGAGAGAAAGAGAGAGTAGAAAGGGTGGGATGGAGGACATGGGAAAGCAAATTGTGTCATTCCGAGCACGAGAAAGCAAGTGAGCGCTGCATGGAGTGAGGGAGGTGAAGGGCAAGTTGACAGTTGATTTGTAATTTTGCAGTGATGCTTCAGCGGAGACTCGCGGACTAACAGCACCGTCTGTGTCCCTCACCGCAGGCTGTTGATTGACAGGCAGTATTGGATCCATATAGTGCCTCTTTGCTCAGTTGCAGTTCTTCACTGCAGACACATGGCCTTCAGTTATGCAAGTCACAGTCAGAGGGATGCATGGAGGGAGGGGGACAGGCAGAGTGAGCTCAAGACAGGGAGATTTAACGGTGTTAACAAAATAATAAGCTTGTGAGTGTCGTTATGCTTACTGTGGTGCATGCTGTGCAAACAGATTTTCCTTGGGGGACAACAAAGAGTATGGTGTCATATCATGGAGATACATGGAGACAAAAACAGAGACACACTGCAAAAATATCTTAACAAGTCATTTAGTTAGGATTAAAAAAAAAATCTTGTTCATCTATAACAAGTTTTTAAAAAAAAATCCAGGTGTGGGATGAAGTAATCCCAATGTAGTTTCAGGATATGTTGAGATAAGGCAGGTCAGCCCACTAGTATCAAGAAAATGACACTTTGGAAACACTTTGATTGCCTGTGGAAACAAGTGGGATCGTTTTATCCCACTGGCAAATTTTTTCCTCTTGTTTTCAGAAAAAAAAAAAAGACTAACACTGAAGATGGCACTAAATGTCTCAGTAATATGGAGACTTTTGGTGAGCAGTGGAGGAAGCAGTGGAGACAGCAGTGTTCATTTTGACAAACGTAACTGATGGTAGTCTAATCTTTCTTTTGTATCACATTGTGACTAATAACTGTAGTCCAAATATAGTCAGTTCAGTTTGATTTAGTCGTGTTTCTCCTAAGTGAACAAAATCTCTGACTGTACTAGTCTACCCAGTGACATTTTAATTTAGTCTTCATTCAGACATTCGATTTATAGGCCAAACACTTTATTACTTGCTTATATTGGACACACTCTTTTAACTGTACTCTGTAACGATCATAGATTTGAGAATAGATTTGTCGCTGGAATTGGAGGAAATGTTACTCATTGTAGTGTGCAAAAGACAATCACTGGGATATCAAATCTGGACAGCTACAGGGTTGCAGTTTATGCTACATGCTACTTGCTAATTTATATGCTTTATATGCTACTATGCTACTTTATATTCAGTGTGCTTGAATATGAATGGACAGAGATACCAGAGAAAACAAGCTAGATTCAGTGACTAAATCAAGTTTTGTAAGGTTGTCAATTTTCACTGCAAGGAATTTAGTTTTCCTTTTTTTTCAAGGTGTTTCAAAGTGCCAAAGTGTTATAATCATTTACCTGAAAAAAGAGATGTAGTCACAGTCTTCATTAACTAAATTAACATAGGGAGGATTGTAGAGGAACGGAAAGGGAATGAGACAGAGAAAAAGACAGTGCTGATGAGGAGGACAGACAGGATCGAGGGACAGGAGAAACAAATATAGAGAAAAAGAGACAATGAGAATGATGACACTGGAAAGATCGAGCACCCTCCAATGGCCTCTCCACCGTGATAGCTCCCTCTGACAGCACTAGAAAGAGGGGGGATCAACCCTGATTCCAACCAGGCTTTGTCTCTTCATACCGTGAAAATATGGCCTAGAATCCCATTATCCCTGGCTATAGAGATGCGAGGGATCCATCTCCATCTCTTATTCCACAACACAGAGAGTGTAGCAGCTACCTGTGTACCCAAGCCATAGCCTTGAAAATACTCCAGTCCATTCTCATAGGCTCGAGAGGCTCTTTAGTTGAAGGGCAAATAGACCCAGGGAGGAGAATGGATGGCGCTCATTTCGAGCAGCCGTCGTATTCACAATGTTATCTGTAACTTTGGCGTAGCAACGCCATATGAAAAACTCAAACTCGATTTTCACAGTTGTAATGTACGAGTGTTGGAATGGGACAGCGCAGAGAAACAGACCCACACAAACACACACACATGTCCATTCACACATGCGCATATGCCCTCGTGCACACAAACACAAACGCACTCTCACACATATACACACACACACAAATCACTTGGAGAATTGAGTTGGTGACAACGGCTAAATTTGATTTTATCCCCTCTCTGCCTTCTCAGCTCTCCTTAGGGGTGTCACACAAACAATCTCCCAGCAAATCCAGATATGAGATTAGTTTTGCAGGGTATAGGGAAGCGCCACATTTTTTTTTCTTGCGTGCCTGCCTCCCTACCACCCACAAACTTGTGTGTGTGTGTGTATATGTGTGTATGTATGTGTGAGAGAGCAAGAAAGAGAGAGAGGGAGAAAGAGAGAATTATCACACACAAGGATTTATAGCTCAGCGCTCCCACCCAGACGTACAGGCGAACCGGCTCACAGCCTTACACACAGTGTCAAGAGTGCAATGGCTTCCAAGGTTGCCCACTCTGTGAGTGAAAGCCAGCCTCTAGCATATTCACAATAAATCTCTCCTACATGCACACACACACCCATATGCATGGGCATATACACAAACAAGCCACCTCGATCCCATGGTCCTGACAATTATTTGCCTTCCAAGCTGCCAAAGGCACAAATGGCTGTTCCTGCTTCCACCATGGGAGCTGATACATGTAGGAGTCACACCAGCATCTAAAAGGAGTTGAATGCATCCTTTGATCTGGAAAGGACTCTCTCTCTCTCTCTCTCTCTCTCTCTCTCCCTTCTCTGTCTTGAAGGCAGAATGAGTAGGATTCTCCTAAAAAACAATGTTTAGACTCATACAAAAATAATCCCTCTCAAACATCACTTCTGAGCCACTAGAAGTGTGTGTTGTTGTGTGTATCTGCAGAGACCCTGCCCTCTGCCTGGATTGTCTTGTTTTGATGTGATTGGGACTCTTCTGGGCGTCGGCCCTTTAGGCAGTAGATGTGTAGCTCCCAGCCAATAACAGTACGCAGTGCCAGATTGATAACATGACATCCAGAAGGAAGCTACGAAAACTGTGGATGCTGATGGTGGGAAAAAAAGGAGATATAACGAGGTGAAACGCCAAGCAGACAAAGTTTGTTCCACAACAAGAATGAGTCTGAGGTTGCTTTTACCTGCTGGCAAACACTGAGGGAGAGGATGAGGATGAAGAGCAATGCAGTGTTGGCCTGTTTTCTGTTGGACAGGTAGATGCCGGCAGGCTGTTTTCCTAGGATGGCAACAGAATGTTTTACATTTTGGGCAGTCATTTCATTCTGTTGCTGTCCTAGGAAATGAAAAATTGCTGCCAGCAGGGAGCAAAGGCCAACTTTGACTCTGCCTTTAAGTTAGATATTTTCCAACCCAGGCACAACCTCACTACTAGCTTTAGTGACAAGAAACTTTCCACTCTGCTGTAGCTTCTTGTTAGCCTTTGGCACAATCCAACAGCACCATCAGCCTCAAAAAAAACATAATAAATGTCCTTTTCAGAATCAGGAAACTCACATTACATTCAATGCAGTGTGAAAATGTCCACTGAAAAAATAGTTGCAAACACTAACAAGTTCACAGTGTCAAATCAATTTTTCCTCAATGGGGAATACCATAGGAAAGAGCATCAATTTTTCCTAAGCTGACACATCATATTTTACAACACGGAGATTCCAAGGTGATTGCAGCATTAGCCAACTATCTTAGGACAGTGAGGATGGATACATATTGGATTATAATTAAAACTAAATTAAACTTGATAAAAAGCACCATTTGCCACTATTATTTGGAAGGATAATTTCAAAATGTATTTGACTAGGACATTCACTGTGGACATTCATAATGGTCTTTGAAGCTGAAAATGAGTTCTTGGTGGGATTGTGTTTCAGGCAAGAACCTGCAGCGCTCTTGTCACCAGGTGGCAGTGAGGTTGTGAACTGTTGTAAATGATGGGTATAAACATTTTAATCCAAAAAAAAAAAAAATACCAAACCTATCCTTTAATACAGGCAGATGGAGGCTTTACATGCTCCACACAAGTGACGACAGTATGCAAGTGTGACTTGATTTTGCAGGAAGAAAGAGGGAGGTATGTAAACTGAAAATGCGTGAGACGTAAACAGATTGAAGGCGAGAGAGAGCGAGAGAGAGAGAGAGAGACAGAGACAGACAGAGATGGAGAGGCAGATTGGAACGGAGGTTGATTAATTGAAAGCAAGAAGGTAAACTGGTCAAGAGGAAAGAAAGAAAGAAAGAAAGAAAGAAAGAAAGAAAGAAAGAAAGAAAGAAAGAAAGAAAGGATTTGTGTCATGAAAGCAGAAAGAAAGAGTGTTTATGTCACAGAAGCTTCCTCGGGGAGTAGCGCCATCAAGCAAGCTCTGGCTCTGATCACTCATGTGTTTGCATCTAAAGTAGGCCCAAAATGCTTCGAGGGCATTGCCTATGTTTCACAGAGGCACTGAGCATTTACATATTCAGCGGCCGACAATTTTCTGCCCACAAATGCACGTTTTCTCTTCTCCCACGTTTGCTTTATTTATTGATTGATTCCTGCGCAGTAACCGTAAAAAAAGCATAAAAAATGAGCTGATGCCTGAATTTTCTCTTTCGGAGGGGGCATTTGCATTCCAACCACCCCCCATTGTACAAATAAACCCTCCCCACAGCTCAGCAAATCCTCCTCCTGCACACATGCACACTCTCACATAGATACACGTGCATGTCCATACACACACACACACACACACACACACACACAGACATAAGTGAAAACCTAGTTTCCATACATGCACTGTAAAAGATTGCACATACACATACCTATATAAGCCTAGATACATATCAAAATTCCTAACAAATACATCCACTTATACCCACATACAGTCTCACACACACACACACACACACACACACACACACAGTCTATGGGCTGGTTGGCTGGTGCTTGGCAGTGTGGAGAAGAAGGAGGTGGAAGAGGAGGAGGAGGCTCCATCTGTGCTGGGAAGTTGGGTGCCTGGCAGCCTCCTCAGACCGCCTCAGCCATCCATC
>OMLB01043290.1:0-12786 GCA_900302555.1 Myripristis jacobus | reverse complement strand
TAGCTGCACCTCATCATTATTCATTTGAAAACATTAGAAAATTGAATTACAGGATACAAGTGATGCATGCAATTTTACACCTCACTTCTACAATGAAATATTCTAAACATGTAACTGGAAATTTAATTACATAATTATATTTCAATCAAAGGCTGATAATCTCAAGAACATACTGCATGTCCGCCCTGGACACACACAGACACACATACACACACACACACACACACACACACATTCAAATCATTTATGTCCACACAGAAAAAGCAGCAGCACTGGCCATAAATACAAATGCACTGATACACAATGGTAGGAACAATGAGTGTGGGTTGTCTGGATATTAAAAACCAACAAGCAAACGGGCATATTTGGCATATTCTACAGATGCGCTTCATTTAAAAAGTTATGACTGATTATATATCACTCACAGGCTCAAGAATTAATTCTTGGACACATTAAGGCACACACCTCAACAACAGCAACAAGTAAAACTACAGCTATCAGTTTAATCAAGTACAAATTCAGTGCAGTCCCACGTCACCTTTATGGTGATGTGAAAAAGCTGCAGCTATGGAGTAAAGTGATGGATACTGCAAGGAAACTTCATGGCACTAGTTTTGATTTCTTTGATTAATTTTCTCAGGTGCTGTGAACCGTGAGGTGAGATAGCCCACAGGCGTGAAGTAATGAAGCGTCTCACCCCTGACTGGCTGACCTGAACTTCCCACTTAATGTCCACAGCACCAAAGCAAAAGCACCATTTCACAAGTGAGCAGTGGAACTGTTATTGCAAATTATTCATATGGGTTTAAACATCTAAGCATGAGGCTTTGATAGAATTACACTTACGCTGCAGGGTAGGAGTTGCGTGGGATTTATCAACAGGCCTGTGATTTATCAGTTTGATTCAGTTCAGTTTAGTTCAAAACTAATTTTCTTCCTTGGGTTCCATAATGTCAAAGCATATACTTGCTTTCAGTTCATTTCAATTCACCTGTAATATATTTTTCCAGTAGTACTGTGTAAGTGCATTACTTAGCTTAACCTAAAACACACCACTTTTAAAAACAAAGTACAATTCAGTAACAAGGAGATGAACTATACAATAAATATAAGTTTATACACTGCAAATTACCGGTCTTTAACTCTGAAAGCATAAAAAATCAGCAGCTGAGTCATTACTTATATAAATTCACATTGATCAAAGCTATTTTTGATAGCTTTTGATTCATTGCGTCTTGGAGCTTGGGGTGGAATTACATCAGGAATTACATCTGGTTCAGCCGCTTCATTGGCTGAACCACTGTTGCTGTTCAGCTTGTTGGCAGAGCAACAAGTGATTAAGGATACAGATAAAGTTGGGCTTACCCTCTTTTCTTCTGTGTGGGTGATATTCGGCTTACCCCTATAGGTCTCTGAAGTGCCACCGAAAAAAGATCAATTTTACACTTTTAGATAGTTGTGAACATCAATCCTAGAGCCATATTACCTTGTTCAGCAGACAAACAGCACTCAGTCAGCTCTTGTCATCTCTTTGTCCTTACCAGAATGACCCGAGTTCAGCGCAAGCCCTTTGCTGCATGTCATCCCCTCTCTGTCTCCTGCCTTTGCTCTCTTTCTTTCTACTGTGACAATAAATCAATAAATCAGAAATGACAAACAAAAATCTTAAAAAGAAAACACAAAAAAACACTTGTCATCTCTAAATTGCCACTAAAAACAGCACTCACTACAACCAGACATTTTGCTGTGCACCCACACTGCAGCAAGGTCTTACTTGAGCCAGATTATGATGCTGTCTCTTTTCACAGAACAGTGCACATCGAGAGATGTGTTTGCTCCAACTTCTGCACCTGATTGTATGTCATAACTTTCATTTCCAGCAGACCGGCTCTTTAGTCTGGGTCACTGACTCTTTGTAATGGACTCCTGCGAAGCCGGATTTCCAGCTACCTAATAAACACTCTCTGAGTCAGACACTCAAAAGATGACAGTCAGCTCAAAGAGAAAAATGTCAGCTCAAATAGAAAATTGACAGTTCTAAGAGCAGAAGCTTATTCCCAAAGAGCTATTTCATAAAAGTTTAATTTCTCTAGACCATTTTTTGGGGATGAGATTTATTCAAGCAACAGAAGATGAGCACCCACCTGTTATAGTATACAGCTGTGATTTGGTCAAAGGCATGAGCTGAAGGTCATAACTCATCATGTATGATCCATGTTATTTACTGTAACATTCAGGCCTCGAGCGCTCTATTGCTTTTATACAACAGTTATGATTTTGTAGCAACAGTATTGTTTTTAATTTTTTAGTTTTCTTCTTCAGAATCATGATCCAAACCAAAAGTTACATTTGTAAACATATCCATTGTTAGCAACACAGTGAATGCAGTAATAATACAGATTAAGTGATGCAGCTCCAATGACGTTTCAATAAATAACACATGGCCCTGACCAAACTGCTTGAACAGAAACCTCTGTTGTATAATCTAAAATAACGAGTGTCATAATCTCTCCAGCACTTCTAAATCCATTTAAAATCTTAGTCATTTTTTTCTTTAATTAAAATCAGTATACAATAACTACATGGAACCCTCTTACTTAATCAGAGAAATTGGGGGGGGGAAATTATAATGGGATAGGATTCCGTCAGGGCCGCAGGGCTGGAGGGGCCCCTCAGAGATGAGCTGTGGCCCTGCAGGTGGATGCATTTGGCCAGTGCACCCAGAATTACAAGCACCCATAATCTTGAGATGAAAGTCAGCCTGCCCAGGGTTTTTTTCCTGGCTTCAGGCCAGCGTGTATGCTCGAATATGTGTCAGACCATGTGAGAGCTAACAAGCAACATGTCAACCACAAAGAATAATGGAGGCACTGCTTTGGGGCCGTCAGGAACAACATACGTCATCCTCCCAAGTGTTGGCAAAGTCGGACGGGCAGAGCAGAAGTTATGCCCTTCCAAATCATACCAGACCAGAATTTGACCTATGTGGATAGTCAGATGTTTAATTTCATATTAACCGGCCTGCAGTGTTAACAGTTAAAGTTAATTGTACAAGAGCCTATCCAGTGAGCCAAGATGCACAGTATCAGCAGGGCACTGGCCCTGAATGGAACATGAACTTAATGACCTTTTCTGCTGTGTAAACTGGGTAAACTGGCTATAGTGTCTCCCATTAGGACAATCGGTATCATTTCTAGGATGCAGTTTTGTCAAAGTCAAACCAGTGTTCAAGTATTAGACTTGAACACTGCATTTTTTTTTTAAAAGCTTGAAGACAAAGATGCATCATTCCTCAAAAGTGATGTCAAAATCAGGACATACACACAAGTATTTCATAAAATTAGCATGCATAGTCCTAGCTGTCATTAGAAAATGTACACCTGGGCTCACCTGGTGGCTCACCCCAGAGGCTCACCTGATGGAGTGTTAACCACAGCAGACCAGGTTCAGATCCAGCCTTGACCCATTGCTGTGTCATCCCTCCTCTCTCTTTCCTGTCTCTCTCTGCTGTCACTATCAAACGAAGCAGAAATGCCCCCCAAAAAAAAAAAATCTTCAAAAGAAGAAGAAAATCTACAACCTTTACATTCTCAACATCTCCTCATTTCATTGGTTAACCAATTAGTTCATACTAGATTAGAGAAAACAGTAACACCAGAGACCCATGGAGATTCAGAAGATGCTAATTACAGAGCAGTGCATGACTGCCATCATCTGCTTCCTGCATCTCAGTGATATTAAAACTCTGGGAGGCTTTCGTGCCTTTTATTATAGGGATTTTTATATATACACTGTTATTCCGCGTAATGGGGGAAAGGGGGGAACTTATCCAATGTTCTTGTCTATTTGCCTGCATATTTTCAGCTCTAAGCCTTCATCACTGATTAAATTGTGATTGGGTATTCAGTTCAGTGTTGTGCAGAGCTGGGCACATGAAATTAAGATTTACCACGTTTTCAGAGCATTAGTTGAGTGTGTCGTCTTTTCCAATATGCCTATAAATGCACGCACTATAGGCTAAAGGCGAGGGACTACTTTAGATCAATCCTGCAGCGCAGAGCGTAGCAGGATTCAGCCAGAAGTGATGGAAAGCGCTGGTGCCCCATAGGCTACAGTAACCCTGGCCAAATATGTTAACTCCATGAGCATTGCACACGTCCAGGAGGCTGTCGTAATCTCCGACGCGAGGAGGATGGAGATAGCCTACATAAGATGTAGCGTTCAGCAGCTCATATAACATCTGGCTCTCGCCTATGGGTTCGGCTGCCGCTCTGCGCGCTGAGGACCTCCTGCGCCTACTACCTACTTGAGATCAGATGGATGTGACACCGTAGCGCAGCAACAGCGCGGATTTCTGATCCGTCTCCATCTCATGAAGGCGCCTTATTTACCTCAGCAGAATTGAGTACTGGTTACATTTTGGTCCCACAGTTTGGTGGCCAACTGCCTGCATTTCCGATGGATATCTACTCCTCCAAATTGTCACCAGCGCTAGACATCGGTGCCGGCTTTTATCTGCTAGTATTAGGTAAGTTTAGCTGAAGTTTAAGAGACTGATATAATGATCTGTTGAAGAGCTCTGCAGCATTGTGTTACCGCGCACAATGTTTCTCCTGCTCAGATCCTTTATAACCTGTAGAGTTTGCGCTCTTTGCGCTTCAGACTAAACCTTTATCCAATAAGCCGTGATCTGAAAAGGTGAGGAAATCATGGCACATGCAAAACACCATTTATATTAATATTGTCATATTGATTTATTGATTTATTTTCGTTGTAGGGCCTTATTTTTATGCAGTTTGACAATATTGGGAGTCTATAGTGGCACCTTATATAATCAAGACTTGGTCTATGTCAGCCATAAAAGGTGTGTAAAGTAGGCTACTTCATAATTAAACGCTTTGATTAGATGGCTTTACGCGCCCGAGTATCTATTCTATTGCTGATAGTGGCACTTTAGGTGTAGATGGAGATGGAGATGTAGATGATCAAACGGTTGCTTTCTCTCTCTCTCTCTCTCTCTCTCTCTCTCTCTCTCTCTCTCTCTCTCTTTCATCTCTCATCTCTCTCAGTCCGTCAGTGCTATCTGTCAGTAAACACTCGCGTCAGATACAGCAGTCTGGTAGTGTCAAGTGTTACCAGGGTGGCTGCATAACAACCATGTCGGGTCTAATCCCCATAAACTCACCCGTTTGAAGCATCACCTGCTTGGAGTGCTCAGTCAGAATGGGGCCCCAAGCAGAATTTTCATCAGGGTGTAGTTAAAATCCTTTTTTTGTGACACAGCAAATGAATGATCTGATGAAGTTTGAAGGAAAAGAGGCTGGCATCACTCTGTGTTGAGAGATGCTCCATGAGGTTGGTCATTCTCTCAGTCCTCAAATGCACATTGCAGGTCCAGTGCCTGCCTCAGCCAGCTGATGTAGGCTAAAAATATTAAGGTTTGATTATTATCTGATTATATATTATTTGATTATCTATCTGTTATCTGTTATCACAATATTTTTCACAATTTTGCATAGCTCCAATTGTCTCCTATTTTGCCCCTGCCCCCAAGTCCCTGAGTTTCATCTTACACAACCAGTCAGATACTGTGTATAGGTATAGTTTTGCAGATTTTGTAACCCTACTGATGTAATTGCCATCCAAAACAAACATATTGGTTATAAACATCCCTGGCAAAATATGATATTGCATGCACAACCTGTCTGGATTCTAAAAGCAAGGAAGCAAATCCATTGAACGACAAAAGAGAAAGTGAAATATTTACAGAAAGTAAGTATACAGATGACACAATACTGGCCTGGGACCAATAGGGAGCAAGACACCTGCTACTGATGAGGCTTTGTTCTTAGGTTTAAGGCTCAAAAATAAATCAGCTGTTTTATTTTAATTTTTACAGCATCTTCGCGGGCAGACAGAGTGAATGGCATTCTTAAAAGCAATCTAATTTACACCAGACTGTTCCACCTTACCACCACTGTGATGGCTTGGAAACTGAGAGGGACAGATTTAATGCTTTTTCCATATTTTGTTTGCTATTTTGAATTTGAAAGAGATACAAACACAATGCAAAATGATTCTTTCATGGCTTCCTTTCTTTCCTTCCTTCCATTCCTTCTTTTTTCTTTTGTTTTTCTTGTCTTGGCTTTTTTTTCCGTCTATGGCTGTAATGTGGTGGCCTGAGATGCTTGGACATAACCACGGCGATGACAGTAATGCCTGTAATCAGCTCCAGTAGTCAGCCAGGCTAAGGCGCTCCTCAAGCTGATTCGCAGTTTCACAGTTTCAGTGGAGGTCAGGCACTAAGTTTAGGCATCATGACCTGCATGATTTTGTGGCGTGACAGGCTCCAACAACTTTTGCTGTGTTGCACTGGGATTTTGAATATTGTTATATTGTGACATGGCATAAGCGTTGTCTTTTCCTGTTTTTAAAAGCTGCATTACAATAATCTGATGCAGTTGTCTTAATTTATTAGTTCTATTATTTGCTTCTATCTGCTCTGTCATGAATGAAAATCTTATTGTGTCAGTATTTTGTGAAAGCACCAGTAGTCATCCTTACAGTATTGTCATTATATCAACATCAAGGTATTCTGTAAAAAAATATTGTGATGTTTGATATTGTCAGTATTGCCCATATTGCCCCAAAAACATATAACAGTTGTATATTATAATTATGCCATGTCAGACTACATCATTGTATCAGTACACTCATCCTTCTCATCCTTCTGCTATGTATAGCTTTAGTGAATCTTGAGATGAAATTTCAAAGAGAAAACATGAAATCTAGGTTTCAAGATTGGGAATTCCTCATAAAGTGTATGGATCAATATACATACACGATCACGCCTTTCTTTATTTGTTCATCTTGAATCATTCCCTCTGACGACTCATTCACCAAATCTGTTGCTAAGATCTCAGCAGGCATTATATGTGCTTTAACGTTCTCCTAACTGTTTTGCCAACATGCTGTTAACAACCTGACTCAGTCAAATATGTCTGCAAGCTTTACATGGAATGGTGAGTTCAGTGGCGAGGAAAATGTGGTGGAATTATACATGATGGACCAAGCACCCTGCTTTGGGTCTCTGTGGAGCTGGAGGTCTGATGTTCACCTCATATTTCATTCATCATTTCATTCCCTGGAGAGTGTGCTGGTGACTGCATCAGTATGTGACATTTTGCATGGGAAAAAATAAATTTAACAAACACAAACACAATAAAAGCATATTTTGCAGTCCTCACACTGTTTTTTTTTCCTGTGGGAAAGTGCATTATGTTGTGTAGGTTATATTTGTTTTGGGACAAGCATTTCACATTTTTTAAGTGTTATTTCGCTGACAGTGATTCAAAAACAGAAATACAAAAAACAGAAAGGTATTGGCAATGAATGCCTGTTGGTGATGATGTCATTTTCATACAAGAGGCATGATGAAAACAATTTATAAATAAGTAGCTACTAATGATTTTATTGGTTCAAAATGATCATGCATGAACATTAAACATTTTGAAACTGTTTTAAAAACAAAGGTAAATCCTACAGGCATGAAACACTCCACGTGCTAGAATGACCCTGAGTTAGATGGAATTGTGGTGATGCAATGTGCTTCCTAATAAACTCAAGAACCACTTCAAGCACCTTGAATTAGTGGCCCGGCTGGGCAGCTCTTGTACATCTCATATCTCATTCATCTCTTTTCATTTCCCTGTTACCCACTCAGGAGGAATGCACCATACACCCTGAACCCCTCATTAGCACTCAAATGGAGTGGGATGGCCACCATGGCTGCTCTGCTCCTGCTAATTAGAACAAGGCAAATCTCCCCTCAGATATCATGCTTAGACCACACAGACGTCAGGCTTGCTGCCAAATGGTGATGAATCTGGAGAGAAAACTGTTACACCACAGGTATAAAAAGATAATGTGTGCCATTAGTAAATGCTTGAGATGAACAATATGTCAATTTATAGCAATAATTACTTTCAAAGATAAGCAACCCGGAGACATTGTAAATGCACTGCAACCCTAATCCTGACCAGTGCAGGCAAATTATGTGAATCTGTATGAAATGGCTCTGGCATCTCTGACAGATTACTGTTAAAAAATAAATAAATAGATAGATAAACACAAGGAGACCAGACTTAGCAGATCAAAAAATGTGAGCTGCAGATTAAACCATGACCTCAAAGTTGGTCTATTCAATGGAACATCTCAGAAAACAATCCACTAGTTTTTACAATCAGCAACTTGTTTGGGGCTTATGGGATCATTGGCAAGATGATGCATTAGAAGTATTTTTATTTATTTATTTTCTTTTAATATGCGCAAGATTTGGCAATTTGACCAGAGAAGGAGTTTATAAATTTGGAATTGTTGTACCTTTGGATGTATGCTGTCCTCATTATTTGTGCCTCACCAGAATCAAACGTTACATCACCATATTTAACACTCAAGCTGAACTGGTGACCAGTTCTTATGATCAAGAAGGAGAACTTCTCAAGGGACTGCCAATATCTACAAAGATATTGGCACTGCCAGCTAAGGGAGGCCATGTGGTTTAAAATGCTTTAAATTGCATGCAGCGGTTTCATATGCTTGTGCATCTGGATGATGCATGACCAACAACTTGAGATTGTTCATCAGAATCACACAGGTCTTTGCATCTTGCATATAGTGTTTCTTCTGCCTCAGTGTCCATCCACCATTGTTTCTTACTTATTGTGGATCCCCACCCGTCAACAACTGATGAAATAGCCTTCTCCCATTTAAATACATCAGTAAAATATTTAAAACAATACAAAATACTTAAACAAAACTTTAAATGGTTAATACAAGCAAAACCTTTCTCTTTCTCACTCTCTCTCTCTATAGATTTATAGATGTATGCATTTTATCCTGTGGAAAAAGAAAGACAGAAAGATAAAGGAAGAAAGAAAAAACTAAAGCTAATAATCCCTTTTATAATATAAACATTTTCTAAACATTTATAATATTTCCAACTGACAGAAAACTACAAAAATCCATTAAGGAACTGCTAAGATTAATGTGACACTTATTCATGCTGGTCTGTTTGGAAAAATGTATTGTGCCAGCTGGAGTTTTATCTTGGTAACACTTTAATTGGGAGAGAAATTACCACATTTTTCCATTCATGTACTATATGTGCCATTAATTCTTGTTCTGTTGATGTTTACCACATTAAATTATGGCTGCAGTGATGGCGTGCAGTGATGTTTCATTGCACTGCTTCTCTTCCCATTTGGAATAAAACATACCATATTGACTTAAAATATGTTTGCTCATTGAAATACTGTAAAGATGAAACATGATTCTATTTGTTTGCTTAAACTATATTATGTCCTGTTTTTGTTTCTTGCTTGCCTCCCCTTGCCTTCCCTCTCCCTCTCTCCCTCATCTGCTTCAGCTGTGCTCTCCATTGTGGGGAACCTTTTGGTCCTTATCATGGCATTCAAAAGGTCATCAAGCATGAAACCTCCTGAGTTGCTGAGTGTGAATCTGGCCGTGACAGACCTGGGAGCAGCTGTCACCATGTACCCTCTGGCTGTGGCCTCTGCCTGGAGCCACCACTGGCTTGGGGGAGATGCTACGTGTGTTTACTACGGCCTGGTGGGATTCTTTTTCGGTGTGGCCAGCATCATGAACCTGACAGTTATGGCCATAGTACGCCTCTTTGTCTCCCTCAATCTGCAGTCTACCAGTGAGTATTTATAATAGGGATGATAAAAAAGAATGTTTTCTGTTATTTCCAAGGAGGTCTATTCTCATTTATAGATCAAATAATATGAAAACCATAATTGCAATGCAAATCATTCCCAGGAGCAGCAGTAGGATATCCTAGAATCAAGGGGAGGGTTACCTCAGGTACGTCAGTACCCACTTTTTAATTAATGTCCTCTATTGCAAACTAAGAAAAAAATACAACTGACAAAGATATTGTTTGGGATTTATGTATGGTATGAAGACAGTTCCCGTGTTCCCTTGTTTTGATTGCATGGACACACCGTCCTAGACTGTCCAGACCATCTCCTCCAGTGGGAGGCTGACTTACTACCCTCTGGTGGACGATACAGAGCCATACATCATAGGACAAAAAGAGTGGCAGTTTCCTTCATTTCCACAGGGGTTGGACTGCTGAATTTGCACACATGATGATGATGTTGCTGCTGTCTCCACAGTGCTCTTTTTATGAATTGCTACTTAAATCATTTTTATTTTCTTGTTGTGCCATCTTAATGATCCCAGGTATTTGTTATAGCCTAACATAGTCATAGTTGTAGCTGCTTTAGCATTCAATACTTGTTTCAGCTGACACAAATTTGACAGTACAATATTAAAAGCACATTGTACTTTGTCAAAAGCTGAGGTCAAATTATCCTTAGAACAATAAATGTCCATATCATCAGCATAGAGATGGATAGTTGCACCACGATAGAGTTTGAGTGTAAAAATTCTTTGAGTTGCTCAGTGATGAATGACTCAAGAACCTTGAATAAAACAAGATAGAAATAGAAATAGGCCTGTAATTGTTTTAAAGAGGGGAAGGCAAAAGGCTGTTTTCTAATCCTTAGGGATTTTATTGCACTGAGATTCAAAAGACCAACGTTTAATTTAGGATCTTATGTACCTCTTCTACTGTGAAAGGTGAAAAGCAAAACATGAGGTAATTTCTCATCGACTCACAAGACAGGGTTATACAGAGACAACTGAAACAGAGTCAAACAGAGAAGCAGATGATATAATATGCCAAAGCTTTGAGAGATCAGGGGTGAACCAGGGGGTGTTCTTCCTTTCATCCTGTACCTGCAGAAATGAGCATGTTTATCCATAATCTGGGAAAAGCTGCTATAAAAGAATTCCTCAGGATGGGGATTGGCAAGAGAGCACTACACAGCTAACTACAGCTGCTACAAAGACTCAGTGAAGAAGAGTATGCTGTATGGATGCTTCTATTGACACAGGACACAAAATCACAGCTGCAAGTCTCTGAACCTACAACTAAGCGGTTTGCCAGCGCACAACAGCATCCAAGATTAAAAACTGAGACTGAGACCTGTGACCAGAATAAGAGGAGTCGGGCTCAGAAGAACAAGGAACCTGCTCAGGATGAAAGATAGGCTGAGGAGACTAAGCTGGAGATGATGCAACAGGACGCTGGCTCTGAAATTAAAGAGGACATATGTGAGCAGGAAGACCCTGGGGTCTGGAGACCATCAAAAAGAAGAGCCGTACAATTTATCAATTTATAATGCAATGTTTTAAGCAAGATGGAAAGGTAGACGATGCCATATGTGACTTAGAGGACATGGGAGGCCTCTAATTGTATACAACCCGGTTTGTATTTATAGTTGTTGCACTAATAGACGGAAGTGTAAAAGACATCGAAGATTGAGAAAAAAAGGTCATGCCAATATTTTCTTCTTTCCTTTATTGATTGATTGTGTAGCCTGGGAGGATATTGCAAGCTTAAAAAAGCTGAGTTTAATATTGTCAAGATATTGTTTTGGATTTATATGTATATTGGAATCATCATGTTATTTTATTCCTCTAACACATCTGTTTATCTGCTAAACACCACATGTATGTAATAACACCATATTTTGTAATCAGAAGAGGTACCATGTAATGGAGTGCTGAAAAAAAATGTGTGTGTGTGTGTGTGTGTGGCTCAAAACAAGACAAAGGCCTCAAATGACCTTGAAAATTTTAAGACCAGTTGAAAAATTGCAAGAATTTGCATTTTGCACTGTTGGATCTTAAGAAGGTTCTAAGTAGAGCTTCAAAATGTAAAGAGGAGAAATGGGAGTGAGACAAAAAAAATGAGTAAGCAATTTATTGCAAACAACCATTAAACTGAAATAGGCTGTTCATCAGCTGATCAAAAGTTGAAAACCATATCTCACAAAAAAACCCAAACCCCCTAAAATAGAGGACAACGCTGCAGTTCACAGTGCCTGCCTGACAAAGGACTTCTTCCAGAGAAATAACATCACTCTTTTGAACCATCCTGCGTGTTCCCCTGATCTAAATCCAACTGAGAACATTTGGGGTTGGATGGCAAGGGAAGTTTACAAAAATGGACACCAATTCCATACAGTGGATGCCCTCCGTGAAGCCATCTTCACCACTTGGAGCAACATTCCCACTAGCCTCCTGGAAACACTAGCATCAAACATGCCGAAACGAATTTTTGAGGTGATTAACAAGAATGGCGCAGCTATTCATTACTGAGTCCTTTTTTGAAAATGTTATCTCTATTTTAGGGGGTTTGGGGTTTTTTTTGAGATATGGTCTTAAACTTTTGATCAGCTGATGAACAGCCTATTTCAGTTTAATGGTTGTTAGCAATAAATTGCTTACTCAATTTTTTTTTGTCTCACTCCCATTTCTTCTTTTTGCATTTTGAAGCTCTACTAATAACCTTCTTAAGATCCAACATTGCAAAATGTAAATTCTTGCAATTTTTCAACTGGTCTTAAAATTTTGATCAGGCGTGTGTGTGTGTGTGTATGTTCGGCAGTAGGAATGGATAATCAGTAATATCATGTGTGATCATCTTGGGGCATCACTGTAACCTCACATCCAGAGGGTTGTGGGCTTAATTCCCCATCCATCCTGTGTGGAGTTTGCCTGTTTGAACCCATATGCCCCTTTTCCACTAGTAACTACTCAGCTCGACTCGGCTCGACTCGGCTCGACTCAGCTCGCCTCTACTCGCCTCGACACGTTTTGTTTGGTTTTCCATTACATTTCAGTAGCACCTCG
>OMLB01043289.1:41452-53668 GCA_900302555.1 Myripristis jacobus | reverse complement strand
TCTTGGAAGCACAGGATCCTGTCCAAAGTTGAAACGCTCTTCTCTCAGTCCCTAAGAAATGGCTTTCCATCTAAATTAGGCCCTATGTATATCCTCAACCCTGTGTTTGGCTATGGTCAGGGTGCAGGGTTTGGGTTTGTTTAGACCATTTAGAATGAACTGAGGAAACAGAAGGCAGAGGGAACATAAAACTGAGGGAACATAAAACTAAGGGAACATAAAACTGAGGGAACGCGGAGCTGAGGGAACATAAAACTGAGGGAGCGAGGAGCTGAGGAACATAAAACTGAGGGAGCAAGGAGCTGAGGGAACATAAAACTAAGGGAACATGGAGCTGAGGGAACATAAAACTAAGGGAACATGTTCGTAGCCAGTTATGAGGACACTGAGGTCCGGACCTTGGAAATTATTTCATATTCAAAAAATAAAATCAGAGCTAACTGTATAGGAAACTTTTTTTTTTAATGTGTCTGTTGCAGTTGTGTGGGGGTGAGGGAGTGTGCTGGTGCAGTTCCTCTCACCCAGTGCTCCCAGTCCTCCACTGTCTACGCTCTGTGGCCAAGTGAGTTGCTGTTTAAACATAGTTGCGCTGCTACCACAGTAATTATGGTAACCTGCGGGAACAGTGTGGAGCCAGAATCAGAGAGTCATGGGGGGATGAGAGAGGAGGAGGAGGAAGAGAGGAAATCTTCCAGGTGGGAGGCTCCGAGTCAGGAAATTTCTCCTAACCCTGCTTTCTCTCTCTCTCTGTCTTTCTCTGTCTTACATGCTACAAGCTACACACCATCTAGCAACAAAATAAACGTCTTCGAGAACACACTGTGCATCTTACAGAAAATATGTGAACAAGTTCCCTACATCTAACGATGAGTAATGGGCTTACATGTAGGGTAGAGCTAATGGGTTGTGTTGTAAGTGTAGTTTTGGTATATGCTCAAATGCTCATTTTTGGGGTTCTTCAAATGGCTTTTGATGGTGTTGAAATTCTCCAGGAGTGCAGTAAATAGCCTGACTTCACAAGTCCCATGGACCTAAGTTGAAAGTGAAGCTAGCCTAGTTACTGCATTTCTGGACGATTTCAACACCGGCTGATCTGACTGATGGTGCTTGAGGCTTCGAATGCCTCTATATAATGTCTCACACAGGTATGAAATGGCACATTCTTAAAAAAAATCATGCATGTTTTGTTGCTTTAGTTTTGTATTTGATCCTTCTGAAGAGTTAACAGAGTAAGTAGCTGGCAAGCAGGCACTAATTGGTTGGAATTAATTCAAAATAAGCAGAAAAGTATTAAAAAATACTTCAAAGTTGACCCGTAACTGCTCTCCCATTGTATTAGAGATGTTTATGCATGTAAAAGTGGCATCAAACTGTGATGCTTTGAATGGCTGTGAGCAACTTCTGCACCTGCCAGGCAGAATTGTTGCTCATGAAACAACATCGCATTGGTCGAGAAACAAAGAAGCACAGACATCGACTTGGTTGTTGACAACGGACTCAGCTGTGGCCAGCGTTTCTTGGCCAAGACGCGTGTGGACTGTCCACACACTGGCTGAGTTTCCCTGATTGCTCGGCTCCGTTGGAAATAAATGGACTTCCAGTGAATTGTTGCTCTGTTTTCTCGCCGTGTAAATGCCTCGTTAGTCACCGCAGCTGACGCTTATGACAAATAAGTGTGAGGAGCCTCTGTGTGCATAGCCCGTCATAAGAATGCCATTATAATCTAGCAAAGCTAAATAAACCCCGTGGTTGTTGGCCTGAATGACAGTCACAGACACTCGGCATTACAGAGCAAGTTGAATTAGTCTCCTGAAGCGCCTTTGTTTACTCTGCCGTCTCCCTTGACTCTGATCTGATTACCAATATAAAATTAATGCAAGATAGGCTTTGTCAGCCATTTGTCATATCTGCTGGTGGCAGTTTAGGTTTCCCGTCTCTCTGATGGACGTGCAGCAGCCAGATCCGTACATCAACCCCACATCTATACATCAACTGCAGGCGCCTCATCTTGTTTGGAAATGAAAGTCTTTATTATTGATTTTGGCTCAGACTGTACATCCGTCTCCAATTTGTGCCCCACCCCTCCTCGTCTAAACCACAGTATATTAAGCCAACTATCTGTCTCCAACCCCGTCTTTGTGCGCCTCAGTGTGTCTCTTTGGGTGTATTGTACATTTTTAACCTGTGTTTTTACAGGTGTCTTATGGACACCTATAAAAGTTGTTCCCCAGTCTTTTATTTAGGAAATGGTTCATCTCCAGGGTTACAGTTATTAGGGTTTATTTTAGGATTCTAGGGCAGCAGTAATCAGAAGATTAAAGATGCTTCAGACTGGATGGCTGTGAGACAATTAATGTGAAAGCACATATAAACACATAAAACACCCTAGAGCCTGAAATCTTTGTTCTCAGTATTGCAGGTGTTGCTTGAGTTTCTTTGTACCCAGTGTTACCTGTCAATGCCGTGCCCCTTGTCAGTCAAGTAAAGTCGTGCCGGGATACTTTTCAACCTCTGGGACGGGGCGGTTGTCAGTTCAAATCCCTGGGCTGGCGCGGCAAGTCTGCGTCTGGAAACTGAATGCATAATGTGCTCCCTTTATTCCCAGTGCAGACAAAACGCTGGCCTTCATCAGTGACTGTGATGGCGCTGATGAAGGCCAGAAGGCTGAAAACATTCTTGGTCCAGCGGGAATACAGCAATCCTCCACTGATGACTGTTTTTGTTGAGTGCGAGTGCAGTGATGACTGATTTTTAATGTCCGCAATAACGACTGCTGAAGTACCCTTGAGTAAGGCACTTTAGCCCCAATTATTCCTGTGGAGCTCATCACTGCACCACTTCAAGGTATGTAAGGAATACGAAGCAGTGTATACACATTCTTATTGGATAACTGGATAATTAAGTAAGAAATAATACATGATGTAGACTTGACAGAGCCAGCGCCTCTGCTCTCGGGGCTTACCTCTGAAACTGCACCGTCTGCCTTAAACCGTAACTTTGAGGTGTCCTGATATCAAGTTTTAACAATCCGATTCCAGCTAATCAGATTCAAATAGTCCCGGTGGCCACGGTGAATAAAGCATATTTAGTACGAGATGAGAATTAAAGCAGTGCCGAGCAACTCCGCAGCTCCAAAATGGCAGCGAGATCGAGGTAGCTGTCTGGTGTTTAGCTCAACGTGTACGTTTATCAGCCCAGATGGACGAGGATGCCTTATACACAAGAGAGCTTTCTGAGCGCTCACTCACCGCTGTTTACAAGACAGTTTGCGTTTCACTCTAAAGTTTCAATTTGTCACCTCCTGTAGACAGGGAAGCATCAATGCCCAACACCAGAATCTCATTTGGGTAAGTAGGAAGCCACCATATGGCCCCAATCAGTGGAGGCTGGATATCCTTCTCTATTACAGCCCCATTTTGTGATTTAGGCTGATAAGATGAGTGTATTTTTACATAAAATCTGGCCTGGCTCAGCTTTAAATAGTAAGATGAGGGATAGGTAATGACTGGAAATGGATGAAGTAACAACAATAGGATGTGTTTGTACGTGTGTGCATTCATTTGCACGGCATGTGTGCGGCATCATGTGTGTGTTGCTATTATGAGAGAGAGTGTGTTTGTCTGCATGCTGGCAGACTCCAATTCTGTCAAGCGATTCACATTAGTTTCTGAAACAATTTGGTCATTAATGGCTGTCATTCAATCAGCCCCATTGCTTTAAGCTGGTGGTAATTACTTCTCATGTGGTTGTTGCGTTTCACTTGGCCATCTCGCCTCGTGCTGAGGGCACGGACACAAAAACGAAGAAGAAGAAAGGAGTAGAGGTTGATATGCGGCTCTTGGATTCCTATCCATGATAATATCTCTCTCTAAACATTTCCAAACAAATGACTTTGTGGGATTAACCTCATCATTTTTATCCAGGCAATTGAATGGCACCATCTCTCTATCTGTTTATGAATGCAGCCCCACTTTTTTTAGTATTATTATTTAACGCAGGAGAAGTTAATGGAATTGTTGTGATGGTGATATATGGGGAATTGTGTGAGGAGACAGGTGGGGAAATGTAATTATGGATGTTTCAGGGCTTGGGAGGAAAAAAAGAAAACCTTGTCACAAAGGAGCGTTCAAGAAAATAAGACAGCATCATTCGTCATGTGAGACAATGGTCAGGAAAAATTAAATCAAGAGTTTTTACATTAACCGCATGTTTGTGTCTCAGCCACCACACACCTGAGTACTATTTTACTATTACCTTGTGTGCACTTATGTAATATCCTTGACTTTTTGTTGTTGTGCTTGCTTTGGAGTTATATTTTTGTATCCATTTATGAAAAAAAAAAAAACATCCATTAGCCTTGCCTAAAGCTGGCCACAGACTGGAAAACTACACTGCAAAAAATTATATAATCAAACTTCTTTAAATGACGAGTTAGTAAAATAACTGGAGATTTTTTTTCTACCGTTGGTGCTGATAGTTGGAAATAATCTGATAATCTAATCTAGCGACCATTTTAAAAGACTTGTTTCATGGTTCTGTGATGCTTTAGCACATTCAGTGGTTAGGCTATCTCATTCAATATCATCCTTTAAATTACCTCTTGTTATACGAACGTGAAGTCTTATTTTGGTTTTACTCCTGTTTTAATCTTGTGTGGTTAATATTCCTTGTTTTATGCCTTTTTGCATAGCACTTTGTAAATTGCTTTTAGATAAGTGCCATAATTAAGTAATGGTGTGCTGCGTGCCAGTAGCGCACAGCGTAGCGCTCCCTCTTGTGTATTATTGAGATTACACCACCGGTTCATTATTAATTCATCACTGATTTTTTTTTTTATGATAAGCTGCTGAGAAAATGATTCAACAAAAGAAAAAATCGTCCGCACAGCTTTTACTGTGCATCAGATGCTTTAGCTCGGCTGCCACGTCGTATTAGCTCAGTTACAGGTGCAGAAGGTGAGCAAGGCGGAGTGACACACTTACAGAAATATGGTGGAGTGCCAGCCAATCAAATCATGGGGTTGGAAATAACAGTGGTTTTATGAGTCTTGTCATTATTGGCATTATTTGAAAAAAAAAAAAAAATCACATTAGCCTCATAATGGGTTGATAATGTTGATTAAGCTGATTATATTTGCACATAACTCTAAAAGCAAGTTTCCAAGTTTCCTATTTAGGAGCCATTTTTAGGAAATATGACCTTATTAGTTCCTTGATTTGAGGAACATCAAGCAGCTCCTTCTTCACAGTGAATGAGAGGTAAATTTTAATGAATAAATACATGAAAATAAAACACATGGAAATACCTGTGATTATACGTAGAGATAAATCTACAGCATGCCCCTCTCTGTCCAGTATCATTTTCGCCGTGCCTTTTAGTCTCTTGCTCGGCTTCACCTGTTGCTTGTCAGACTTAATTAGGTTACCATGGAAACAGCAGCGCCATGCTGCGTTGTATTCTGTGCTTGTCACATGATGCCTCCTAGCCAGGCGGCTTCATTTCATGTAACATTTTGGACAAAATAATAGGGAAACAGTCCTAACTAGGTGTTCCAAGGTGATAAGACGCTTCCTTGCAAATGAGACACATTTCCCTCTGAACTGAATTTACTTGCAGTGCAGGGGCTGTGGAAGTGGTGTCATGAGCAAATAGCATGAACATAAAAATCTGTTAAATACATCATGCATCCATTCCTATATACGAGTAAAAAGGCTGCTTCTAATCTTCCTAAACAGCACAACTAGTGTGTAATCGACCATAAAATCACATGCTGTTGACTGAAGTCAGGCTCGTGTGTACTGGAAGTGGAGAGGAAGGTAGTGTCAAGGTGAAATGAAGTGAAATGACATCTCTGGGCTGTGAACCAGAGGTAGACGCAGCAAAGGCAGAGATGGAGAATGAGCGAGCGAGAGGAGAACGACAGGGTAGTGGCTTTGAATCGGTGAACCTGTGGGAATCGGGGGGGCCCTCGTCGCGTCCCCTCCAGGCCAGTGGCCGCTGCAAAATGCACTCAAGATGAGAAACCGGAACATTTTCACTTCCTCCTCGCTCCCTTACGCGGAGACGATCTGTCAATCTTAATGCCCTCTCTTTTTAACCTTTTATCGGACGCGTTTCATGGCCCTGGCAAAGTGGCTGTCAAAGCTGTGAGGAGGAGCAGGTCGCTGAGGGGTTGCCAGGTTATTTTGAGGGCATGACAGCAGTTTTGAGGTGGTGTTCTACGACACACCAGCGATAGTGTGAATATGCCCTGCCTCCAGCTGTCACATTCCTGGTATACTGGCATTCTCATTATTTCACGCTTGGATTGACATTGCCACACAGAGATTAAGGGTGTAGATTCAGATGGAGTGATGGGGTAAAGTGTGAAAAAAAAAATGCTGCAGGCTACTAGGGCGTACACTAGTCAAGTAAGTGTAAATTCCCATCTAAGCCATGTGTTTCTGTCAGTATACCATTTCTATACATCTATCTTGTGTTTATGTGAACCTGTCATGATGCTAGACGTGTCAGCTTTAACAGATGTAGGTATCTCTGCTGACAACACAGCGCAAAAATGTAAGAATTAATCACTTTCCAATACTAACAGGCAGACAGAGCAATGCTAAAGAGTTATGCTGCGGTCACGTCAAGTCAGATTTACCACAAATACAGGCTGCCAACTGGGAAAAAGCACTCACGTCAGCTTCCCACTAGTAATTACACGGAGGACATTTTTTTTGTGGGCTCCAATATCTTCCACTTGGTGTCACAAATTGCACAAGTGTGTCAACGCAGGTGGCGAATACCACAGGGAATCCATTGATAGTGGCACAGTCCAAGGCAATAAAAATCAAAATGATAAGTTACATGCACAGTAGCACAAGTGGTGCGACTTGAGGGAAGCGAGTAATGTTATTTGGGCTGTCCAATGTTAGTCTTCAACTTAGTGTCAACTTTGCATGAGCCGAGTTTCACGACTGAAACTGTTGATATTGAACTTCATATCAACATGTCCAATGTAAATATTCAACTGGGATCCACTGATACAGTTACTGATGCCGACGGGGTTTGAGTTAGGGCAAGGTTGATAGTAAGTTGAATATTAACAAAACACTCATCTTGTGAAAACCACCATAGATAAAGTGTGAATTCATTTTCAAATAAATAAGTTATATATTATAGAAGCATTTTTCAGGAAAATGTTTTGATATAGTGAAAAATTCATGGTGAATAGCATGAATACTCTCGGTAGTGAATGCTGAAGCAACAGCGTGCTGCAAGAGGTGACTTTGACCATTTTAATTTGACGATTCGGGTTTAACCTTGTGTTTTCCCAAGTGCCCATCTTGTTGAAGCAGCCTGACCTCTGACCTCCCTGCATGAGAAAAGCAATGCAGAGAAACTCACATTAAGCCAATGAAAAAAAAAAAAAAAAAATGACTGGAGACTCTTTTCCGATGTTCCGGTAGCTGGATTTTGTCTTTGTCCAATGAGCCACCTCTTGATGTATCAGCACTTAACTCTGCCAGGCTCTGTATATTTTCGCAAAGCATGACTTCAGACGAATCAATGAGACTTTTACATGCAGACGGCTCATTGGCTGGCTGGAGTAATGGAGCATAGACAGGTGCCACACCACTGGCTGCTACGGGCGACGCACTGGCAGATAGATAGGGAATGAAATCACTCGCTGTCATTTCCACTCCATCATTGCCAGCGTTTGGTCACTTTGCCGGGAGGGCTAGCTGTACGTGACTACACCGCCTCGGCAGCTCCAAACCCTACGAGCAAAGTGAGCAAAGACGAGCGGAGGCAGGAGTCAGCAAACTTCAGTGGTGAAAAACACACAGAGCCGGCTCTCCGGGTTTAAAGAGAGATGCATTGCATTCGAGATAAAACAAGTCAGCCCACTGAGGTGTATTCTTATCTTGTATCGTCTGAAGACACTGAGTGATGCTGTGGAGAGTTAGAGAGGCCGTCAGATGAAACTGTGATTTGTAACTTTCACCTCACAGCCAGAGAGGGGATGGGAGATTGTAAATTCCTGCCAGCGGCGCCAACAAGAATAGAATTGCCTCACAGCCTGAGAGTGAAGACGCTTCTCATTGGTATTCTGCACATTAGCATGGGACCTGGCTCAGTCATACTGCATATATTTATGAATAACAGTTCTTCTGAGGTGTGAAGAGGGAAACAGGGCACTGGTGAGAACAGGGTGCAATTTGGTGTGTGGGTGAGCTGCCCTCTCTCTCAAACTGCCCTGACGTTACTGGGTTCAACGGCGCGCCAAGCTCCCCTCCTTAGCCATTGTTGCCATGCAAATGAACAGGATGACTTGCTATTATGTCGCGGTATTTCGGATTGTTCTCCTTTAATTGCTCGAGTTGACATGAGAATAATCCCCGTGTCTGCTCTCGCATCCCGGCGCCGACGCCTGGCAGGGCTGCTTGCGTCGCGAGTTGCCACACTACACTCGGGTGCTTGGTGATGCAGTTCGGCTCGAGTCTCCTTGCTCAGCAGAGAGGTAGAAAGGAGCATTAATTCTTAACCCTGTGGGAGGAGCAGCGGAGAGCAGGGCGGATGACTGCGAAATCCATCTCTGTCTCGTCCCCCTTGAGAGCTGAAAGGTCACTCAGCTGTCAGGAAGTAAAATTCAATACCTCAACCTTTCAAGCATGTCTCTATCCTCTATGTCCCCGTCAGGGCTACACAATCCCTTTCTGACGCGTCTCCGTCAGGCTGGGTGCTGGCTGTATGGACGATGCATGTTCACCGCCGCAAAAATCCACATCCTCTTTGACACTGACAGTGACTACTGACAGCCTCACTGACTGACTGACATGGGAAGCTATGAATTACATTACAGGGTTACCAAATCGGCCTGACGACTAAATCATAATTACCCGAATGTCAAGACACCGCGCTTCTCCGCTTACATGATGTCGGCATTTCTGTTTGATTCCATTTGTAGCGTGATGATATAAAAGTCACTAACTGACATTCAAACATGACCTGGGATGTGGACAGCATGAGCACATACGTTCACGATATTGTTTCACGTGCTGAAAACTCAAGTCGCCATGTACACACGTCATTAGAGGTACAGCCTAACAACCTTTACACAGCGTTCACGTCAACATCAGTCCCTTACAAACAGGAACCTCATATTTCTGAAAGCTTTGATATGTCCAACAAGGAGGTATGGAACACGGAATCACTTGGAAATAGCATTCGAATATCAGTTCACCCCATTATAAAAGGTAAATAATCATTTAATGTTAGTTTAATCATGCACAAACTCTGTGTGTCATTAAACTGAAGCTATTTTTTTGTTAAATTAACCGTTTAACAGTGTCACCTTTCAATGTAGACATGAAGAACTGTCCAACTGAGGTTAACGCTTCCAAGTTGAACTGATCATCTTTCTCACCTCTACAGTTCATGGACTGGAAGTATATTGACGTATAATTCATCCTGCATCATGAACGCCAGATTAGGGGTTGTTTCCTAATTTCACTGTCATACCTGTACTAATGCAAATGTACGGTGACACGTGAGCTTGTCCTTTGATAGTCGATGCTGCCTAAACGCTGTTAACACTTTGCCTGTGCTACAGTTTCACTGCATGAAGACGTGCGATGCAGCTCGGAGCGTGAGGAATCAGCGTGTTCCATTATCCAACTTGTACAGCGAAGATTGAACAAGGAAGTCGAGCTCACCTTCGCCGACACGCATTTGCATTAGAACCAGTAGGACAATGAAATTAGGAAATACCCCATAAAGTGAGATTGCTCGTTATACGATGTGAACAACTGCGGATGGATTACACTTTATCCACGGATGCCTCTACCTTCCTTCCCATATGATGTGAGGGCAGGGTGGGAATCAAAAGGACAGTGTCATTATGCTGTGTCCTAGATTGCACTTCTTCTTGCCATGTGAAGGGTGAACTGAAAGATTGCAAAACACATTATCTTCTAAAGGGGTCAAGAAAATGTCAGTCAAACAACACGGCGAGCGTGGGGACCAAGGCAAGAGAGCAGCGCTTTCACAACCCCCCCGCTTCACTGGTACACCCAAAACTGTCACATCAAGGCGAGTCATATCGATTCCTTGTTTGTTAAGGGACCTTCACAAACAAGCTTGTCAAAACCATCAGTTTTAGGTTTGCCTTGAATGCAGAAATCCATTTCACCTTGTTGGACCGATCACCACAGGACTGGTCTGCTTATGAATGGGTTTATGTATAGTGGTGATGTACCACAGTGTCGCTATGATGCATGTTCTCTGTGCAGATGTGAACAGATGTTAATTTTGGTGATAATTTTTACTTGGAAGCAATCATTTCATCACTAATACATCTGCTCAGTGGCGTCGTGTATAGACCGTCAGCTGGTGGCTTGGTAGCAAATTAACCAGATAACTTTAAAAAACAATATATCTAATGAAATGTTTATGTTTTAGAGATCATTAGCATGGATGATTAGATAAGAGGCTGTATATCATAATGTTTCTCTGTTATCCAGGTAATGTTCCAATCATTGCCAGTGTCTCGAGAATAAACTACCATGAGGTGCAGGTAGTAGTTGCATCTTGACACTAACATTTTTTGCTCTGCTACATCCCGCTGGCTTGTAATGCCAAAAAACGTGTTTGTTGAGGTTAACTGCAGGCAGTTTTCAAACTACAACTTGTCGTATTGAGGCGTCGAGGCGTGCACCAAAAGGTCAAGACCTAAAGACAAGATACAGTTTCCTGTGTCAAGTTTCCAGAGTTCGCAAACACCTCTACCTAAAAAATAAGAAGTGAAAGGCTGTTATTTGGCTGGTGTGCTGTACGTGGCTGAATTTGACAAGGGGATGGACATGTAGTTCAGCTTTTTCCAGGCTGCAAAAACATAAAAAGAAGAAGAAGTACAGGTGGGTGAGCAGTGTTTTGGGGAGCTAAACAAATCACAAGTTGTAACTTTTGCTACTCTGAGCTCACACAAAACAAACAAACAAAAAAAATACACCCAGGTAATAAAGAAGAATAAAACTGATGTCGCTTTCTGCACTGCAGCTCCTCCACAAAGTGAAATTAAAAGCAGGATGTAGTCACGCCAAACAAGCTGCTGTTTGAGAACGGAGTTACAGCATTTCATTATTACAATAAGCTAATTTCTCAAACCCAAACAGGCCTCTAATCTTCTGCAATTAATGATTATTGCATACAAATTCTGGTTTTGTCACCATACTCGGCGGCTATCAGCTGAAAACAGACTCCGCTGTGTTTCCACCGCAGCTCCAGATCAACGTTAAGTCCACTGTAAATTTTACTAACACACTGACATAGTCTATGTTAAGTCGTCCTCACACATTTACATTTTCCTCCATTTCTTTCTCCAGTTTTGTTTGCTGAAAGACAAGCTGACTGCCGGGACACGTGAACGGACTTGAGCCGTGTTTTTTCTTTTTTTCTCTGTGTGTGTGTGTGTGTGTGTGTGTGTGTGTGTGTGTGTGTGGTTAATATTACAACTTGCACAAAATCTGCAAAGGTCCACAGAGTATTAGTGCACTCCGTGATCTTGAATGATTGCGGTCTTTATTACAGGATCAATTACATCGACTCAAACATTGTTTCTATCAAAAAACAAGACTAAAGGCTTTCCCAAGTCGACTGTGTGAAGTTGTTCCATGTTCATCAAGACCGGCCAGGAGTTTTGAAGGTCTCTGTTGTCTAAAGCAGCGAAAACGACAGCGGCGCAACAGAGACCCGATGCCTTGGTTGTTGCTCTTTGATCATCAGGCATGACGGAGGCCTTTTATGGCACTTTGAAGAGAAAGGTTGTGGAGAGAAACGCAGAGATAAAGTAGAAGGTGTAAAAACAACATCAGCGACATCAGTGCCAACCCAGAGCCCATCTACAGTGAAAAGAAATGTCACTGTGCAGACATGCCGTGAATTACACTTCCAGCCAGGAACGACGGTGAGGACAGAGGGTCGCACATCGCCCCTTGATAAAAAAGTATCCTTCAAAGACATAGTTAAGACGTGAGTACAGCAACCTGTTGGTAATTTGCAAACACACACACACATACACCCACCCACACACACAGATGCACATAAGAAAATGTAGTCAAAAATATTAGTTTGGTCTCACCAAGTGCCTTAAATGGACTGTAAATAATGTACTCTGTGTGAAAAGTGAGAGAAATGTGTTTCCAATATTTCATAATGTGATAAAAACACTGA
>OMLB01043289.1:0-39520 GCA_900302555.1 Myripristis jacobus | reverse complement strand
GGGGGGGACTGATCCAGAGAAATGGGAGTTCAATGCCGAAAGACGGGGGAGGATGAGAGATTGAGCAGCATTAGCAAGAGAGAGGGAAAAGGAAGAGAATTTCTAGATGAAAGCGAAATGGAAAGAGGAGAATGGGGGTGGTGGGTGGTATCGAGAGGGAAAGATAAAGGGCGGGAGAGCGAATGAGAAAGCGAGAGAGAGAAAGGGAGAGAGAGAGTGTGAGCATTCCTCCGGGAAGTGAGCCAGTTCACTTGAACAATGGGAGTGCATAGCAGTACTGATTAGGGTGGCGAGGTGGGGGGATGACAATATGCTTACTGCTGTTCTTTATCCGGACTCGAGCGCCGCCAGTGCATAAGGCACTCCACACTCAGCAAGACATTTTCTCTCCAACCACCACCGTGGGCAATTAACCCAACCACCTGCTGCTCTCCAACAAATTGCCTCTCGTCCTTGCCAATCCGGCTCCACCGAAGAAGAAGACTGGCAGCCGAGTCGGAACATCAAGACGCGGCCTGCTCAAAACACTCGCTGCTGTTTGTGCTCGCGCTTTGTTTTTTTTTGGTTTTTTTCAGAGGGCGGGTGATTCATACAGATGTATCACATGTGGGGGCTGGGGAGAAAGTGCGTGTATATGTATGTATGTGTGTGTGTGTGCATGTGCAGCTCATCCATCTGGTTCCTTCATGTGGTTTGGACCATACCATATCTCACAAGGGACCCAGCAAAGTGAATTCATCCATCTTGAGAGCCAGATCTGGACCAAACCACCCGCTTTGATGGATGGGGGCAGATACGCCGTTGGAGGGGATCAGAAACACTCAGGACCGCCGGACAACAGAGAAATTGGCTGCTACACAATCAGGCGGCTATAAATTCAGAGCCTGTCTGTGCAGGCCTGATCTATCTCTGAGTCTTTAAATTGAGCGTCCACAGAAAAAAGAGAAGACCTCTGAGAACATTTGGTAGCAGTTGTGTATGGTCCAAAAACATAATTTTCATTTGTGCATAAATTAAAATAAAGTCTAATTGCTAAAGTTGAGTTCTGCTAGCTTCTAATACTACCGATTTGGGAATTAAGGTGCATTAAGTTGGTGTCACGGTGATGGTAATCCAGAGTTTATCTGCAGCGATGAAACACTGACAGAACGAAAGCGAAAGCTAACAGATGGTGCAGGAAAGATTAGAACCCCGAGGGGCTTATGAAAGCTTTTCACCTCGAAACAAAGAAGAAAATCAAGATGACAAAGCGACATGCAGCTCAACTGAATATACAAAAAACAAAAAACAAAACCAAACCAAAAAAAAAGCCTCAATGAGGCTAAAACAAATGGAGGAAAAACGGATTAAAGCAAAATGCAGAAATTAAGGGAAACGAATAATGAATCAAAGGAAAAAAGTGAGGTTGTAGTGGTGATTATCAAGGTTATTGACAATGTGTATGTAAGCTTATATAAAAATGATCCATATTAATATTAATACAAATAATGAGGTTATTTCTATTGTACCTTTCATAACCAGAGTTACAAGGTTACAAAATACAGTGCTACAACACAGGTGCAATGACAAAAGAAATAAAAAATGCAAAAGAACCTCATACACAGAAAATACAATATTATGATGGTTAGTCCATATGACTCAAATAAAGTGATGTTTTCTGATATTTATGTTGAAAACCGACAATTTGACCAAAGACCGTCGTTGAATGTCTGATCACGTTGTTGAAAATGCCTTTACTGTAAATATTCTTGCGACTGGTAGATCACCATTAGCACTCCTTTAGCGCTAAAGCACATTTGTGTCTTCTTATAAATAATGAACTATGACCACAGGAACTCTCTGAAAACAACATGAACACATTCTGATTCACATTGTTCTGCATCGGCGGCTCTCAACTGCTCCAGCTGCAGGGTCTACATTTGTCCTCAGTCATTAAGCTGCGATTCACACAGAAGCTAACGAAGGTGCCGTTCAGTTTTATTCTCGCAAAATGAAAAGTGCTATCCAGACTGCTTTCATGCACTATTAAAACACAAAATAAACAAGACGGGGCAATGAAGGCTTAAAACCTAATGAAATAAAAGTGATGGCATCGCAACAAGAGGTTAATTCAGTTTTTTTCTCAGGCAGCAGTAATATGGTAATAGGCCTTAAACTATCAACTCCAGGACAATAAAATATTTTGTTGCTTCACTGAAAAGGAGACAAAGAGGAGATGATTTCTTTAGCTACTGACCATGGTTCACTGTGCTCTCATTAATATAAGAAAAACTTAAGTTCAGTATAGTCAGTGTCACACACTTGTGTTTGGCCTTGTTGTGGCTCTACCTACACTGCAAAAAAAAAAAAAAATCTCTCAACAAGTCATTTAGTCACAAATATCATTTCTTAAAACAAGTGAAAAAAATCTGCTAGTGGGATTAGATAATTTCCAGTGTATGTTCACTTGTTTCAGGAAGTTTCCAGGGAAAATGTTTTATAAATATGTTGAAACAAGGGAGAATAAGGCAGATCAGCCCACTGGGATCAAGAAAACGACACTTGATTCAAGGAAATTCTGGAAACAAGTTGATTAACATTGGAAACGAGGGATTATCGCATCTCATTACAGACTAAACTTGTTAAGATGAGGATTTTTTGCAGTGTAGCGTCCCCTTAGTCTTTCTTACATGCTGCACAATAATTCAAACAGCAACAACAAACTTTTTATGGCGTGTTAATGATGAAGAGGACCCACATGATCCACTCAGAATCGACCTGTGGTCCACTTTTGGGTCACGGCCCACCCGTTGAGAACCACAGCTCTGAGTGCTTTCCTGATCAAGAGGCAACACACACACACAAACAAATGCGCACCAACACACACTCTGAGGGTGTCTGGGGATTCCCGGGGCCTCCTCGCGCAGGTATGAGGAGATTCATCTGTTTGTTTGACGAGGCCTCGCTCTTGTGTTCTTTGTCAACAGGTCAACAAGCCACAGCGGCCTCACAAAACAAGGGTTGACAATCCTTCCCGAGCTCAGGAGCGACGCTCTCCTGTGGCCTCTGGACGCCTCGCCCCTCCTCCGCTGTCCATACAGTGATGAAATATGACCTCTGTGCCTCTGCTGCCCTCCGTTTCGCATCTCTCCCACCTCCTCCCCTGCATCTCTGCCACTCCAATTTCCTCCCTTTCTCTCCATCTCCTCAAACTCCTTTTCTTCTCCCTCAAGCTCACATTGCTCTGACCTCCACAATCTCTCATTCAGCCCTAAACAAGGAAAGCCACTCATGCTGAGTACAGATTGCTAAGCCCTCTGTAACCTCCACCGTGCCGGAGGTTAAGCCTCTCAGTCTCTTCTTCTCTCAACCTCAATATCTGTCATTTTCTGTGTGGAGCTCTGAAGAGGACTGATGGAGCAACGCGATCTGATGTGAGATTCCGTCAAAACCCTTGGCCGTGGTTGCACTTGACATTTCAACGCGATCGTTGAAATTCATTTTTAAAGATTGGAGTTAACGAGATCGCAAAAAATGGCCACACTTAACCTGAAAACAGTTGTTTGCCTTTTCTCTGGCTGTATTTTCTCTCTCTCGTCTTTTTACATCACTTACATGGACTGTGCAGATGGATTGCACTGACACTACGCAGATCTTCTAATGCTATGCGAGTGTGACATCTTACATATCTAATTCTGAAGATCTGATCCTAGCAATGTCTGATTTTTGTCATCCCCAACCTGTCACTTCACAAGTCCTGGCATAAAAGCACGAGAAGCCGCACTGAAGTGATAAATGGAGCGGTGAGGAAGGTCGTGTGTCTTTGAAGTCATATGTTGTAAAAAAAAAAAAAAAAAGGTAACAGCAGGGGATGTTCCATGTTCAAAAGTAGCCACACATAATATACACTAATGCAGATCTAACACTGCTGAAAGAGAATTTGTGAGTGTATCAAGGTAGCATGGTGTTTGAAGTTGTGTTCACAAGACGGACATAACACTGTCATGGTGCTGCAGCTGATTGGACTGTTATCACACCATTGAATGGACATTATCAGTAGTAATAACTCCCTCAGGTAGGGGTTAGTCGGTCTCTATTGCACCTTCTCGTGGGTCGAAGGGCTGTTATCATCTATTCTCATCATCAAGTAAGGGATGGTCAACAAGTAGATGTGCATTAAATGGCTTTAAGGCAAGTTGTGGAGGCAGAGAACAGACTTAAAATCATTTAACAAACACCTATAGAGGTGATTATCCAGCTTGTACAATGGTCACTTGCCAACAGTATAAAGAGGAGAAAACAGGTTTTACTTTCCGGTTGTTCAAGTTGGATGACCTGATGGTTAAGGTTAGGAAAAGGTTTGACCTGATGGTTAAGGTTAGGAAAAGGTATGACCTGATGGTTAAGGTTAGGAAAAGGTTTGACCTGATGGTTAAGGTTAGGAAAAGGGAATGGCTAAGTTTTATTTTGCCGGTGTGTTTTTTTGCAAATCTAATTAGCAGAATGTGATTTGGACTTTCCCCTCTTAGAAATCCTTTTAGAATCACATGGAAAAGATCACATCAAATAAAATTCATTGTTTCTAAAAAGTAACTTTTTGGTACATTTAAGACAAGTTACTTTTTACTTTATGTACATTTTTAAACGAGCACTTCTACCTGAGTAAAATATCAGCAAATAGCAGTAACAGTTTGTGATTTCTTGAACTATTTCCGCCTCTGATGAATATTTATGAGTGTTGTCATGAAGTGTCATTTGGTCAGTTATGTCTCATAGTGACATTATTCGGTCAGCTTTGCTGGGAAAGTGACATAATTGACTGACTGCCATTATAACACTAAATGACAACAGTCATAAATATTCATCAGTGTTCATCCACAGTGTTCACATCAAATAAAGTTATTGTTTCTAAAATGTAACTCACTCATGTTAACAGAGTACATTTTAACAGAGCTTCCTTTTAGTTTTACCAAAGTATATTTTTACGGGAATACTCTAAACTATCCACAAAGTAACAATCCTTTCACTTGAGTGCACTCTTTCTAACCCATTTATGCGTCGTCTCATTAAGGTCTCATTTGACCAAATGACAGTTAATGACAGCAATCATAAATATTCATTAATGTTCATCAGCTATCATGTCATGTTTTGACAGTTTTATATCAGTCTTAGGAACAAATAAATCACTTTGGACTCAATTAAAAAAAAAAAAAAAGGCTATAGTACGCCTTACTTTTTAATATCCGCCACGTTTCTGCTAGCAGCTTTCTGAAAATCAATTGGTCGACCTCAAGACGAGACGTTTGCTCTCTGTCTGTCGCTGCTGTTCCTCCATCCTGGAGTTTGCACGCAGGTTTTGTAACCAGTAAAGTGCAGCAAAATCGTGCCTTTTGTCTTGTAAAGTGACTGGAAGGCCGGTTAAGTGACTGAGCGGTGCAGGAAATATATTTTTAGTAATGACAGGGGTTATGACAATACGTCGACTTGTTGGAAACCCATTACTGAACCATCATCTGCTTTTAGATGGCCCATCATCACGGCTGTTAATTTCTGGTAATGACTCATTTGCTGAACTTCACAGCACACTGGCCCTCTGCCTTACCTGGGACTGTCTGTGCTCTGTCTCCGATACGAGAGGCTGCGAACGAGCTCGCTGACCTCAGATGGCTCAGGCGAATTGCGGCCGCTGCCCTTTAGAAAATGAGCGGATTTCATCTTGCTGCCCCGAGCGCATCCTCACATCTCAATTGCTATTACAATGTTTAATCCATGAACACATGTAAACATGGTGGAGCCTCAAAGAGATGCAATATCACCAATAGGTTCTCCATCATCAAACCGTGCCCATAGGAGTTCTTTCAACCTCATGGAAATGTCGCTTTGCTGTGCTGATTTGCTTCACCGTGGCACTGAAGGAGATATGGCAAAACTGTTTACCTCTCTCTCTCTCTCTCTTTCTCTTTCGCCTTCTCTATCGCTATTGTGCAGTGTGGCAAAGCGTCCCTGACAGACCTCATCCACACCTTAGGCCATACATGAGTGGACAGCAGAAGAAAAGGGGGATTTTTTAATCCAATATTACCACCGCAGTGGCATTGCAGTGGAAAATTACTGGGTTTTTGCATGAGGGAGATCAAAGTCATAGGCCTTATTCTGCCTTTGGTGCTTGGGATTAAAGTTACCCTCTCTCCACGGAGTGCTGATCGCCCGGCAACATCAAAGCAAATAGCACAGGCATCTGATTCATCAGAGAAAACATTCGTCAACATTCTCACTTAACCGGGCAAGTGTTTGAAAAAAAAAAAAAAAAAAAAAGATGGTCAAATAAACAGTGAGATATAAATAAAACTTTCAGCAAGTTGGCAGGAGCTGCAGTTCAATCGGCTTCTCCAAAGGCTTAGCAAAGATCCAGTTGGCAGCGTACTGTCTCTGCAGAGCACAGATGGATTAGAAACCGCCAGTCCAGACTAGCGGACGTCACAATGACAGATGTGTCGCTAAGGCCCAACACATGCTTTATGAAGGTCTTGGATTAGTCAGAACTTTCCGCCATAGTGGGAGTTGAGTGCGTGCTTCACAGGACTGGGCGTAAATCGTGATGCCATCTCACAGTGGCTTTGTGTGGAAGCGGCTGCTGGTGGTGGGGGCGCAGAATGTGTGCAAACACAGGCTCAAATCCCCACTCTCTGTTGCTATAAAATGCATTCCTCATTTATCCACCTTACACTCCGCTTGGCTCCTGGCTGTGTGCATTCACACGTATATTTACAGGCAATTTACAGTAATACTTACATCAACTTTACCTTCTTCCAGAAAAATGTTACGGTAGAAATCCGGGAACTATTGCCGGGGAAAAAAACCCCTGCTTTGCTCTGAAGGGAAATGTCATTTAATGCCAATGTTGTCTGTGAAAGGCGGAATGAGTTTTTCAATCTTGTCAAATGAGGCTAGTCTGCTGTGGTTGGGTGGGATGGGGATTTTTGGTTACAAAAAAAAAAAAAAGAAAATTCAGCTCATGAATTCAGATGCTGCTAAACTCCTCAACTCTGAATATAGCAAATTGCAGCAATTTAAGCCCTCAAACTGCCAGAAACCCCTGGCCTGTTGCAGTTTTTTTTTCCCACACTGTAGGCAGTAGACAGGGGAGGGTCTAATTCATTCTGAGCCAAAGTATCTGCCGTTTATAGCTGCATGAAAGAAAGAGCCATGAAAGGAAAGAATATGAAACAAAAACAAACAAAAGAGGTATAGGGGGGAAAAAAACAGCCACTGCTCTGTATAATTTCAGTATAATTTAAGAGGAGGACAGACACGGGCCAGTCTGATCAGAGGCAGCACATGTGGCACTGCCAACTGTGACCCACCGGATTTAGCATCATTCATTACCGGCGTCCGCTCTCATTAGCAGACATCTGTATCTTAATTAAGCAAAAGAAGACAGGGATGTATGCAGGTGGCAGTCCAAGGCAGCCACTCGCACGTCCGGGGAGCATTTCCTCTCACCTTTACTGGGGTTCAAGCAACTTTTATGAGCTGCATGGGCCGGCGAGGACACTGTTTGGGTTGCTAATAAGGCTCGGCGAATGCTGACTCCCAGGGGACTTTAACATGTGGCTTAAGCGCAATGCGAGGAGGTCTTTCATGGTGTTCTGTACGCTAACTCCAAAGCGACATCCAGGCGACACCTCAGTCTGCCTGGAAACTGCACGAAAATCTGATTTATCTCATGCATGCAGCCTTTAAAAAACTGAAATATAAAACATTATGACAGATATTATACTACAAATCAGGCCACCTTTCCATGTTTTTTTTTTTAACAAATTATTGCTAGACAACCTTTATATGAGAGATGTAAAATTATTTTTTCTACAGTTTTATAGTTGTGATAGATGTATTATTATTTTTTTTATTTTATTTTATTTTATTTTTTTTGTGCTATTTTTTTTTTTTTTTTACCCCACTTTATCCCAAAAAGTAGCAACCTTTAATGGTTTATGATCACGAACTGAACAAGACAAAATAATTTTCTTCTCTGTCGAGTTTTGATGTAATTTTTTCCAGTGTTGGACATGATTTTTTTTTTCTCTCTTCTTTGTGAGAAACGTTCTTATGATTTGCTTGAATGAAAATCTATAACCTAAACTAAACTTTGCCCTTGGGGCTTGGTGGCATAACTAAAGAAAAATAATCAACCGCAGCATCCCATTTAAAATGAGTACGCCATTTATCTTAATGAAAAGTATAATTAGAGGTGAACTGCTAAAGACCTGGTGGCTTTTTATCAACACTGACTGTGGAGTGTAAGAAACTGCTGATAACCCTCTGATCACTAATTAAGGACCCTTATATTATTATGAACCAGTGTGCATCAGCTGTTATTACTACCAAGTGTTTTTGCAGGCGAGAGGAGTGACGGTGAGGGAGAGTGTTTCTGGCACTGTCTGTAAAAACGGATCTTTAACGTTTTAGATTCCACTCGATAACTTTTTTTTTTTTTTTTTTTTGGTTTCTGAACTTAAAACAAAATTGCTTTGATGACATTTACAGTGGCCGCTTTGGCCCAGGGAGGCTATAAAAGAAGGGAGAGTCGGGTGTGCCAGAGTCGAGCACATGGGCATTAAGTGGAGACAAAGCTGACGGTGCAGTTTGTCCCCAAGTGGAGAGGAGCTTCATATCTCCTCAATTTCAAATGTGTCTACCTTGGCAAAAACACCAACAGTGTTTTGTTAGTCAGTCAGGTTTGGGCAGGTTTTCATTTGAAATTTTGATTGGATACATAAACTCAAACTTGACCAACACCATATATAGTAGCTTACATTAATAAAATTCAGCGAATGTCAGTGCACCTGGCATTTCTGGGCCCACTTTGATATTCGCTGGTACTTTTTTCTTATCAGCAAAATGTAGAGCTTTTGATATCACTGGTATATTTCCATAAAGAACCGCTGCTCTGTCTTTTTGTTTACTGGAAATACCTGCCCTCTTGCTCTTACTACACTTTGATTATCACCCACTCCACCTACACTAACAACCCACCAGCGGTGCAAAGAGAAAGTATTCTTACTGTGATGATATTTTACTTAGAAGCAGAGGCACTGTAAAAATCTGCTCAAGTAAAAGTAAAATGTACTTCATCTGAAATATAATTTTTAGACAATAACAATAACTTTGTTAGATGCAGTGTTAACCAGTGAAACTCTCAAAGGACTAGATTCTTTTAACGGGGAATGTTGGAAATATATAAAAAAAATACTCTGAAAAAGTAAACACAGATTATTCTTCTAATCTTTGCTCACTGACCATTTACACAGAAACGCCCCACAATCTGTCAGTTGAAGGGTTAATTTCTGATGCTAACAGAGAGCAGGTAGAATTTGTACTCTGTAGAGGATTTTTTTTTTAATGCAGTAAAATACTTTGGCCAAAATATACTTAAGAAAAAGTAAAACGACTAACTTTTAAAAATGCTCAGAAAGTCTTAGTTGACAAGAAGCGACTTAATTGCAGTTTGAGTAAATGTTATTAGTTACTTGCAGCCCCTGGGATGCACCCACTGCATGCTTGTTTTGTCGGTGTTTTCAAAGGAATTCTGGGAAATGTAAGACATCACCAAATGAATAGAAGTAGATGAAACAGGTTGGAGGAAAGTGGGTGAACCAAACTATATCGAAACAATTCCTCATAACAGACTGATGAAATCTAACCGTGTGCCGTGTAAGGGGGACTTCTCCTTTAACGTTAGCCTAACGTAACTGTATAATTAATTGGGTCTGTGTGTCATCATCGGCGAGACGGAGCTGTGGGACCGAACGGCGGCTGAACTTGTTTAATTAGCCACCATGAATATCTGATAACCTTGTCTGTTCAAGATGGGAAAAGGCAGAGTTTCCTGAGCGTCTGTTGTACAGCTGTCCTCAAACACACCACGGGCGACTGTTGCCACGCGCTGCACATTTCCCAGCAGACCATCTGTTGGTGCCACGTACCTTTGGTATACATCAGTGGAGAGACAATGGCATGATCAGTAGCAGGGTTAAAGGTTTATTGGGGCCAGCCATACTAAAAATGCATGCATCCGTGCTTTTATAAAGGTGCTTTGAATAAAAGCATCCAACAAACGGCTCATAGACGCGCTGTATTTATGTATTATATTACGTTGCTGCTGGAGCCCAGTCATATCTCACCCAAACAGCACATGAGCTCGCTGCTGAGTGATACTCATCATATCTGACTGAGAGAGTCTTGTTGTCTGCGAGTCATCACTCCTGGCTCGATCTGCATCTCTCCCCTTTCCATCCACTTCCTCTCTCCCTGTCAGTAGCGCTCTATCGACGTTCAGTCATTCTGACAGATGTTTCAGTCGCCCGGGATTAAAAATGAGCCAAAGGTGATATAGCACCTCCATTGTGGTGGATGCAATTTTTAAAATGGCCCCTCACACTGTAAATGGCAAGCAAACTGCACTAAAACATACTGTAATTGGAGAGCAGCAGAAAGAGATGAACTGTTAAGTTGGGCTTTAGACGTTTTATGAATGACAGTTTTTTAATTTGACAGGTTTATGGCGTATTGCATGTAGATATTACTGTCTGACTTTACAGTGATGTGCATGGACACTGCAAAAACTATTCACTTTACAAAGTTAAGTAGTCTCATGTTCACTGGTAAAATCTATGCTAATTGACATGTTTCCAGAATTTTCTTGCATCAGGTGTCATTGTCATGATACTGGAGGGCTGATCTGCCATTTTTTATTTTACTACATCTTTATACTTGCCAGAAAAAGTGCAAATACATCAGAAACAAGTGGGATTTTTTCATCCCACTGGCAGATTTTTCCACTTGTTTGAAGAACAAGTAGATTTTAAGATTCAGCATGAGACTAAATGGCTTGTTAAGATGAAGTGTTTCACAGAGTAACGCTGACCCAGAGATGTGCTCAGGCTCTGAAAGTGACTGGGGCAAATTTCTCGAAAAGGTCAGCCTCTGGCCTGGCCCGGGCTCGGCTGACTGCAGCACGTTCATATCGCTGCAAAAGCAACTTCCTGGGTTTGAAATCAGCCTGGAACCTTTGTTGACTCCTTTTTCTGTCTCTTTTGAACTGTCTAATAAAGCAGAAATGCCGTGAAAATCATCTTTAAAAAAGCATTTACGCAGAAATGCTAGGGGGCTCCGGGGGCACGAGGCTCCCCCGGGGAGACATTTTTGAAAATCTGCTTTTAAAAACTCATTTCTGGTAAGATTTGCATAGCAGCATGTGCACAGCCTTTCAAGGCAGATAATGCAATATACTTGCATTCCTGACCTCTCCTCAAGATTAATATGTAATCCAATCAAAAACATTACATGTGTTATATGAAATTGATCATCTTTGAAATATCAAATAATTTGTTGAGCAAGACAGTTTCCATTTCCAAAATTTGTGGTTCCATAAAAGATAAGAACGCACTCAACCAGTACTAATATTTCCAGATTAAATTACTTGGTTCATGCCAAATTGCTGATGTTGGTGTTCGGTAATTAAATTTCCCACTTTGAACCACATGTTGCGCTTCTCTATCAATAAGAATCAGTGCTCGAGCCTTCGCCCCTAAGAATTCCTGGTAAAACGGCGTAAGGCTGCTGAAAGTGAAGAGGCACTTTGCGAATCATGTCATTAGTGTGTGTTAGCTTAAAAAATTTGGTCCATATTCCCATCCAAACTAATCACACAGCTAAATTAGACGAGTTGAACACAAACTGCGAAGGTTTAAAAATCACATTTCCAGCCTCTAATTTTTGTTTCTCAGTGCAATAAGTCGTCTCTCACCACTTTGGCATTTCTTCTACTCCAGGTATTTTTTTTCTGTGCACAGATTGGATAAGAGAAAGAGATGAGTGCATTATGTTTTTATTGAAAGGATGGAAGCATTCAAGTGGACTTAAATGCCGACTATGATCACTGTAAGCTATTGAGGGGAGCTATGCGAGCGGCGTCTGAATAGCCGACATATACAGGAAACACGGCTGTATGACTGACCTTCATAAGGGTTATCTGGCCCTTTTAGCTCATGGCTTTATAGCTGCTCAGGTGATCAGTGTCACCAAATGCCTCTTTAGAAACTCTATCTTGGCGTTTCACTCTGAAAAACCCAGATAGCCTGAACCTGCCTGAACCCAATTTCTAATGGTGTTTTTGTCATTGTTTAACCTCAAAAACAAATTAAGCCACATGACAAATAATCTGATAACTTGGCAGGCATTGGGATGATTTGACCGGCGACCTTATTACCTGCAAGAAACACCAAGTACATCATTATATTTTTATTAAAACCTTAAAATTGATCAAAATTAAAAATTGTTTAATACACGACGGCCATTAACTTTTAATGTATGAGCTGTATTTTTAAAGTTAAGCTTGTGGGATATATATCAAAGCCTTTTTTCAGATATAACTCAAGCTAAAAACTGCACAGACTGATGAGCCAGTCATGCATGTTTTTATTGCGCACTGCACCGACACTTTAGATGGCAGTGTTGCATATTGTTTGCCTCTGTATTCATGACTTACTCCCCGTTTCACACCATCCAATGTCAGGCTGTGTCACTGTTTACATGCACGAGGCCATGCTTGCGGCAGGACTGATTGCGTTATTGTGTCTCTGCCTTTGTCATTCTAATTTGATGGAAGATTTCCATCAGACGTCGGACTGACAGCAGCATATACAAAATATATGATAACAAAGGCGACAGGGGAGCCATGAGTGCTGCAGTGTCCTGTCTGGCTTTGAGGTTTTGTTGATGCCGCTTCTCTCTGCTGCTTCCCTCAACGTCTTGTTATGACGCTGATAGACTGGATGCATTACCTTGAAAATTATTTCATATTTCAAGCATTTCCTTGGTTTAAGGTGATTAGTATTGATAATATGTCCTGCCACCTCCCTCAGGACTGACTCCTTTATTGACCGCAAGAGGAAATAAAGGAGCATTTGTTTTTAATATGGCCTGACCCCATAGATCATTTGCACAGCAGCGTATTAAGACATATAGGTACATTTTAAAGTTGAGTGAGGTAGGTTGGGTGGTGGAGGGGCCAATCAACACGACTTTCACTTAGCAGACACGAGTTCAAATGCTCAAATGTTAAAGCGCTCAAGAAACAGTCTTTTGGATTTTATTAGAATTTGCTTCTGTTGGTCGTATTTGAGGGAGGAATCAAGCGGCCTGGGTGGTCGTACGTGTTGGACAACTGGCACCAAACACTGCCCGGCCAGCAAACTTTGGTGTTGAAAATTAATCGAACCAGTGGCAGAAAAGTGATAGAACGAAGGAAAAAAAAAACAACAAAAAACTGTTAAAGTGTTATTTCACTGGCTGTGTGTTGATGTGCATTCAAAGCAACAGGAGCTAAAGAATGCGACTTGTTTAAGTGCTTCAAAGATTGCACAGCCACTTGTGCTACTTTACTATTTATTTTTCTCGGAGATTCAAGGTTTGTTTGTCTTTTTCTTCCTGGAATGTGCGTCATTCTGTCCAAACCAATATGCATAATGGCTGTGACTAAAACTCTCCACTGCACGAATCCAGTGATTGTGGAAACTCTGGGATACAGCCGATCATCACTGAATAAATGAAAAAACTGTGAAAATTTAGGAAAATTTAAGTGCAGGTGCGATAGCCAATATTCAATATGCAATAAAAAAAAGCCATTAATCAGCACAATAAATATGCAAATCATTAGCAGTCTCATCCTAATGGTCTGTGTTTAGTATTTCACACGTCTATACCTGCTGTAGGAGCAGAGCATGTATATTTGTATGTAGGCCCATGTGCCAAACACACTGACAACTGTTCATATACCTGTTAGAGATGCACAGATACTGATACAGTACAAAACTTTAACTATCTGCCAACATGGAGTGTCAGTCTGGTCCATTACTTTGTGAACAGTGTGGCTTGGACTAGTATCTTGAGGTCACTGGTCACTTGGAAATCGAGGCTTCTGTGCGCCAGAAATACAGAAAAAATCAAGACATTTGATTTCTGATATGTTAATGAGGGCAGATATTAGTTTTGGGTCAAATCTCTGATACCAATACTTGGTTTAGACTCAGTGTTGGAGCATCCTGGTGACAAAACACTTGGAAAACATTTTGGTTTACTTCGTTTTGTTTTGTTTTTTTTCAGAAACTTGGAATGCAAGCACACGTTTCACAGCGCAGGTACAAGGTATAAAACATTCGTGGGTACATGATGGAAGTGATCCAAGATTTTTTTTTTTTAATTTCCTTCCAATCTGGAGACAAGCGCGCTGCTCTTTAAGGAGGCTCCAGCCACAAAGGGAAACGTGTGATGGGCAGATTCCTGGCACTGGCAACATGTGCCTCTGTTTACAGACATGAGTGTAATAGACCACTATGTCATTAACCAGTCCATTGAACTGGCTAATAATATGACTTACATGAGAGAGGCCAAACTATTGGATGCCAGTTAGGTTTTCCGTCGCTATCAATTTCACAGTGCGTGTTGTCATCCACTGTCATTTTATTCTCATTGCAGAACTGGGATAGGTAGTGTTTGCAGAACTAAATCTGTATTTTACAAGAGCAGCTGGGACTGAGTTCAAACAGAAGAAGGGAACCGTAACACTTTGGGTTACATTGCAAAAAAGATCCACCCGAACAAGTTATTTAGTTTATTATAGGCCAATATTCTAAAAAAACTTCAATCCAGTTTCAGTTGTTTCAGGACTTTTTCCGGGAGAGTCAAGAATATTTTTGAAGCCAGTCGGATTATTTCATCCCACTGACAGATTTTTCCACTTGTTTTAGGAAAGTTACGTTTTGAAGATTCAATATTGAATGACATTACTTGTTATTGCGGGTGTTTCTGCAGTGTGGATTAGCAGGTGCCGTGCTGTAGATGAATAGAAGCGAACGCGGAAGATATGGCACCCGATCTAAAGATTGATTCAAAACGCGTCCATGTTCTCTGATCATTCGATTAACATTTCAAAACGCGGAGGAGCCTCGCCAGAACACCAGACGCCAGAAAGACTAAATTCTGTGATGTCGTACGGTCCAATGTGATGATGACGCTCCGCCGACAGTCAGTAGATTTGTGGGCTTATGGCTGCAGCTTTCATATCCACGCTGCGCTACCGTTTCTGAGCCAGGAGACGTTCTCATATCCCGAGAACATCATCCTACTTAGTATCAAAGTCTTCCTCTCCAGCTTTTCTAATTGATTCCCCACGGAGTCCCTCCACACATCGGCGTGACATCAGAGATTACGAGGCAGGACAAGCCACACTTTTCTTTTTCTTTTCTGGCAGTTTGAGCGACAAACCCAACTAAAACAAATAAAAGACGACCACGCCATCAGACAATTGTCCCCCCCGCGCACTCGTGTGTTTTGCGCTGAAAGGATCGTTAGCGTGTCCATTTGGTCATGACAAACGAAAATTATGGGTTAGGTTTAAATGCAGGGATTCAAAATCCCGATTGCACTGTGAGGCTCTGGACATCTGCAGCATTCAGCCTGAATACTATGCTGATTTGGGGGTTTAAAAAACGGGTCGCTCAATATTGTGCCCTGACACGCACACACACACACACACACACACACACATACACACACAGTATAATTGCAGAGCGAGTTGAAAGACAAGGCGCACAGTCCAGCCCCCACATGGAAGAAAGAGAGACGCTCGTGGAATACAAGCAATAATAATTATGCGAGAAATCTAAAGGAAATGAACTAGCGGGGTCTGACAGCCTGATTTTTATTATTACTATTTTTAATTCTTTGTTGTTGTTTATCTGGTTATATATTTCAGGTTTGTTAGGCAGAAAGTCATTTGTCCAGTAAGGTGAAGCAGACTGCTTACACACTTGTTGCAGAATTTGGCTCAAAACTGTACACACAAGCGTCCTTGGGTGTTTTGAAAGGCGCTATATAAATCTAAGTTATTATTATTATTATTATTATTATTATTATTAAGCCAAACAACACAACACACAACAGCTGGAGATAAACGTCTCACTTCTACGTCAAAATGAAACTGCGATCAAAACGTAAAAATCCTTTGACAAAATGGCATTCTCGCAACAAAACGCAACAAAACAAACAAAAAGCAGCGACAACACACTGATGCACTTTATACAAAACACTGCTGGCTTTAGTATTTTGTAGATCTTTTTCCAGTATCCAGTACAGCAAATCCACTCAATGTCACTGACCACAAAAATACCAAGGTTTCAGAAAAAAAGAATCAAGTCCTATGAATTGCAGAAGAAGTCTATTTTAGTGCTAAAGCTGATTGGTGTTCAATTAGTGCATGTGTGTCCATGTGTGTGTATGGGTGTGTATGAATGTTGCTAATTTCGGGTCTGCTTTGCATTTTGAATAAAAGCGTTTTCCCAGATGGCAAGATGATGATTTTTCTGTCAACTGGGTCTAAACAGTCCTCATTTCAATCAGCTTTCAATTTTTGCGTAGTGCACCTTTAACTGTCTCTATTCTATTTTGTTAAATTGTAAATCACTTTGCATTGAATTTAGGTGTACAAAATGTGCTATAAATCATAAATAAAGTCTGGTTTGGTTTAATAAGGCGATAAGGAATTACTTAAGCAATAAGCAATGATAGGAAAGGCAAAATGAAGAGCTTATTGTAATTACCAACTCTTCTTCCAGATTTGGTAAACAATTATCGCACGTGACCAGAATTATTAAGACACCAGTTATTAAATCATGAGTCCAAAGCATCTTCTATTATTTACAAGTGCCTCAGGAAGTTGAAGCTTCATAAGCAAGGCCCATTTCACCCTGTAAGAAACAATGTTTAAAACTATTACCTTTGATTATCTAGTGCATCCATCCATCATCTAATTATGATTTTAAATTTTAAGTAATGAACTGATGTGGGTTTTTTTTGTGACTATTTTGTTTTTCTTTGCATGCTTCTGCCTACTTTGTGGTTTTTTGTACTTTGTGGCAATGCCATGTGCGCTAAAGACAGTTTCTTGTTGACAATAAAGTTGTCAACAAGAAAGGACGTTTCCGGAAACCGAGCACGAGATCTTCCAAACTGAATCAAATCAAAGCGCAGCGTACGTTATTAGAGGTTGTGATTATAAAAAAGGGATCTTTGTTATCCTGCTTGCACTTCAGTGTCATCACAGCTATTTTTTCGCCACAGCATGATATTAATTACCACATCCGACATAGAGCATTTTTAATTTAAGCCTGATCAAATCTTATAGCTCAACCCGTGTCCTGAAGCTGCCAAATTTGATATCATTAACATCACATTCAATTTTTCTGTTTCATATGCAATTTAGCATGCCATCTGGTACGGTAAGGAGGATGATCTGGGGAATCACTTGGCCCGCCTTCATGTTTCACATACGCTATTTTGGCTTTATCCACCAGAGAGAATTAAGACGTGAAACTCTCCGAGTAGGCAAATTAACAATGAGACTATCACTGCCCACAGTTCACAGCATCATGTTCTATTTATGTGTCAAATCACAACAGAGCCCGTCTGCAATCTTTTATTCATAGCACATCACATGAACTCCGAGTGTCAGCGTTTCTTATCATATTTGCCGTGCGTTGTGCACGGTGCACCACAGCTCAAGGAAATGATTACTGGAGAGGATCTGCTTTTGGGAAATGGACTCCAGAAGGTCACTGGGCAATGCTTCTGCTACTGGCCATGGGAGGCCAAGGGGTGGATGGGATATCCCCCGCATCCCGTCTGGCCCTGGAGAGATTACCAGCGATGTAATAGGATCGTCTATTTTCTCTAATAGAACACAGAAAGGCTAAGCCGTGGCTTGGGTCTCACTCTCACCCCAGATCACCACCAAGGCAACAGAAAAGGGAGGGAGACAGAAAAAAAAAAATCACGGTGTAATTCCATCTCCTTGCTCCCGGGAAAGGAGGCTCAGCTGCCTTTAGACATGAGCAAAGATACACAGGCGTTGCTCTGCACTGTGAAATGGAGCAGCGCTTCCAAGCCACAAAAAAATCCCCACTGAGTCATAATGAGAAGTGAATAGACTGCAATAGGGAAGGCTTTGGCTGGATTTGTTTGTACAACAGCATCGTGTGTTTCATGTTGTTTAATTGGCTCATTTGCAAACTGATACACACTCAGAGAAAATGGAGTGTCTGTGCTGAAATGTGTGACACGACCACACTCACTCCTAATGACTGAAACGGCTATGAACATTTCCTAATTTTTATTGATTAACGTTCAAACATTGTAAGAGTAAGGCTGACATATTGAGATTAAATACTGTTGACTTTATTGTCAAGTTGTTATTGTTCACAAAAACAAAAAGATTAAAGAAGTTACGCATTCATTATGTTGATAATGCCACAGTTGTAGGTCTGCTGCACCAATGAGAAGCAATACTCTTAATTTGGTCTCTGGTGGCATTACATTTCCATCTTGAGCAAGTAAAAACACTCTTGTTTTCTCACAGTTGCTCCCTTGAGTATGCCTCAGAAAAAAAACCAACAACCTTCAAAGGCACTGAATTTAGTATTGTCAATAGTTGTTGTTTTGTTTCAGTGGGGCAAAAGTTTCTGCGAAGCAATTTCATTTGGAAAGATTTATCGATTGAATCGTCCTGTGTAAGTGTGGCCCACACGGGCGAAAAGAATACACCGTTTATGAGAATGTGATCGCACGGCTACTCTTCTCCTTTGGTCTTCCCTGATCTTTAGAGAGGCTACTCAAGGTTAAACTGACTTCGGCCAAGTGTCACCGTGCACTGAGTTGCCATGGCAACTGCTTTTCATTCCTCAAACGAGGTGCAATGAAGTTAGGTGGGGAGGCGAGAGTCAAATCCTCAGAGCTTCCCGGGGCGTCACTGGAGGACGAAACATGCAAAATGAATGTGGCTGGGAAAAAAGCAAACAAACTTCTCATGATTTACATTCGGCAAATCAGTTAGCAAAGGAGATAAACACCGTCGTCTGTTCCATATCCCCAGGCCTGGAACGGAAACCATCTGCTCTGACAATTTCTGAGAGAACATTTGAATTTCATCTTAATGAATGCTCAGACAGTCCAAGTTTAGTGCCACTACAGTGATACGGTCTTGGGATAGTAATGAGACCTGAGCAGGATGCAGAAGAACTACAAAGATGACTGCCACAGAGGGCCTATCCAATCCATTCCTTTCCCATTATCGCAAACAATGGGTGGCAAAGGAAATGCACCCGCTTTAAAAATCACATACAAAGAGTGCCAATGTTTCCGGCAGTTAAAGGTGTTTGATGGGAGAGACGGGAGAGTGGACGTGCCCAGTGCCCGAGGAGCGGTAACAAACACGGGCTGCACACTGTTGGTAACACAAGCAAGCCTTTTGAAAGAGGAGAGAAAGAGGAGGGAAAGTCTTTGAAAGTGAAGCCCCAGTGTGTGTTTGTCTGTGAGCAAGGCCAGGTCTTTGAGGGGGCCGTGATTAGCGGTGCTACCTGTGGAGAGAATGGAGAACTCCAAGCTGTTGGGGGAGGCAGCGTAAGGGCGTTTCTTTTTTGCGTCCAACACACCTTTGAAGAATCCCCTGTTTGCCCGTAGTTGTTTCAATTATGGCTTTATCGTGGCATGATGGGCCTCTATACTTGTGCAGAAAAGAGAAAGTCATGCCCAAACAGAAACTTAGTTGATAAGGTAAAACCGAAAAACAAAGGTCCACTACTGGCAATGTTCCTTGTATTTTCGGGGCCATTTTATTGTTTGGTTGTGTACTTTTTTGTTTTCCATGGACATTGGGCCAGGCATAGTTGACATGCTGTCATGTTGAAGTATTTCCAGTGCTGCTACAGTGGAATATAATAGGAAAATACAGCTAAAAATATCACACTGCACAAAATATCCATCTGAAAAAAGTTATTTAGCCTCATGCTCGGATTTAAAATCATGAAAAAAAAATCTGCCAGTGTTTCCAATGGAGTTTGCCTTGTTTCTGGGATTTTTTGACACAAGGCAACGTAACACAGATCGGCCCACTAGGATCAAGAAAATGACGCTTGATTCGAGAAAATTCTGGAAACAAGTTGATTAGCGTTGGAAACAAGTGAGATTATCTCATCCCACTGGCAGGTTTTTTTTTGCCAGTGCACATGTCAGGTTTGGGAATGTGATACACAACAATGACAGGAAAAGTACGCCAACACACACTTTTCTCTTCCCTGCAGGAGGAAATTCACCACAGAAGAGTCCGAGATCACAGTTTCTGCAACAACAGTGGGTCATAAAGCAATGCATCCACAAGTCAGGTTATATTTTAAGTGAGAGGTGCAACTCTGAGTTATTCTCAAGTGTTGAGCTCCACTATGGCGATCACTCTCTCGACCTTTTGACAAGTATAAGCCAGCTGAGGCTTATACTTGTCAAAAGTCATCAAACTGCATTTGACATCACAGATATGTAAGAGGGTAAGAGTATCTGAGGACGGCATTTGGCTTGACAGAAAAATGTCATATTTGGAGTGCTTCATAATAGAAGTTTGAGGAAGTTAGCTGAGCTTTTGGTCCACAATCGAATAAAACGGGCAATGCAAAGGCAGGTTTTGGCGTTAATGCCTTGATCCATGACCAAATCAAATCAAAAGGCCGTGTAGCTACTTTTAGGCCTTCCCTCTTGGCAGTCAGCAGCAATAAGTGGTTCAGCTGTACGGCTCTACACCAGACTGGCACCCTGTCTGGATAATGTACGCACTCGGATATCAAGGTGTCTTGTACAATGAAAAGCGGGAGATCTCCCATGGGTTGTTCTGGACTCAAAGAAAGTCTTACTCATTTATACACTGACTGTCTCAGTTTGCCTCAATAGTTCCCTGTGATAAATGAATCAGACTGTGTGTCAGTTTTTCTTCAGTTAATTATGTGCTTTTTGGTTGAATCCTATGAATTAATCATCTAATTAAATGCAAATTACTAAGCAAAGACTTGGGAACTGACTGGTAACGGGTTGCGCTTTCATCCAGTGAGACTTTTCTCTTTTTTTTGTTTATTAGAACTGGCTGGTAAAGAAAGGCAAGCGGGGAGAGAGGGAATCGTGATATGAGCTTTGGCAAAATGAGCTCGCCACGGGGTGCTCTGTTTTCCAAAACTGGTTGTTGACCTCCATCTTATAGGGTGAGACTGAGTAACAAGCTCCCTGGAGAACAGCACCTGAAAATACATCTGTTTAATGTTTGTCTTTTATCTTTAGAGGCAGGAACGGGGGTGGATTCTGCACCTTTTGTTTTGGTTACTCATTAATTTGAAACTGTGCTTGCCTTAAAAGAGAAATCAGTTGCACTTTGACCTGTCTTTGATTTGCCCAAAATACATTCATTATTGCAAACATTTTGTGTTCCCCTGTGCTCGGTGGAGCAGTACTAAAAATTTCATCACTGCATGCAGACTGCACTTGCTCATTTTTGCCAAAATGGAGAAACAAATGACTTTTTAAAAATGCTATTTATATAGCTTTTCTGTGGCTTTAGATACTGTGGAGTGGATGGGAGGGAAAGCAAATATGGATTATGAAAAGAGATGACACATTACAAAGTTTGGGAGGCAGATTGAAGCCCAGCGTTCAAGGCAAACACCTTTGTCCGCTGACCTTGCAGGGCAGCCAAAGGCTTTATTTCAAAGGCTTTTCTTTCTTGACTGTGACTGAGTTCAGGATGGGACCAAAAGAGACGGAAAAGGTCAGAACGTGAGCTTCGAAATCCAGAAATGCTGCTGAGTCATTGGTAGTGATAAAAAAAAACAATCAAACCTCTGCAGTCACTCCGTTTTGTGGTCAGTTTGTGCTGTGGGACGTTCTGAATCATTCTTATTACGCCAACAGCAAGGTGTTTGAGGTTCTTGAGTCCTCCACCATCCATTTGAAAGGAACAAGTCTATTACAAAGAAAAGCCTAAGACAGAGGACGGCTGGATTTTTTAAGTTTACTTGCCAAAACAGGACAGATTGAATTAGCTGTGTCCCAAGTCAGTGTCCCCCTCCTGAAAGACTGCTGACTACCTCCTATATTTAACGGTTGCTAATTAGGGTGGCCGAAGATTCCCCATATCACAGGGAGTTCTCCCCAGTATGGACCTATGAGACTGAAGCAGCTGTGCCTTGTTAGTCGATAAATAGTCCTACACAACAAAGTACATTTCACATTCAAAAAACAGCCGCAACCTCTCTACTTTGTTTAAGTTTTAGCTTTGCTTGTCAGCTTTGGCTAAAAATTATGGCATCAGCGTACAGTTTCATTGTTTAGTTTTGCATTTATTTCATATGTTTCATATGTGCTGACATTTGCATTATATTTGTAAGTAGCCTTCATTTTCCCTTTCATGTGCTGCCGCTGTAGCTTTCCAAAGTGACCGTGCAAAATGGATTTTGGGATACAGAGAACGCAAAGGCTTCACATCTGGGCTGGCACTTTGGATCAGGCCAACTTTGTCTGGCGACTTTCAATGCAACCTTTAAAAAGGAAATAACCAGGACTCCATAACCAGGGCCATGACTGCCTGCCTTTCAACTCAATCACTGTCACTCAGGCAACACTCTGCTTGTCGCTCTGGAACAGAAAACAAAAGTGAGCTGGCCATGCACACATGAAAAGCATTATTGTGGATCGGGCATGCACACAAAACTAATGATAAGCTCATCTGTAGTTGCCTTTTTAAGTGCAGGCTTCTCTGTGTCTCTGCCACATGCCCACTCTCCTCTTCACCTTCACCCAGAGGGTTCAATAGTGAGTAGGCAGAGCACCATGCAAACATCCTGCTGATCCCTACCAGCTATGGACTGCTATTCCGTAGCTAAAGCTGCACTCTGATCTGATTTTCTCATGCAGATAAATAAAAATCACATCACATTATCACTGCTGAACGGATCAAAAGCGCTACAGCAGTTTAAACACTCACCGGATTCAGTGCATGGATCCAATTGAATTATCTGCTTAGTATTATAATTGAAATAGTAATTATTGTTCAGCGAAATTACAGAGCACGATTCAGATGGATAATTTGCTAAATGATCTGGGCTATCCAGGTGCAGCACAGATGGCCTCACAAGTCAAACCTATCTATGGGTTAATACGGCGTTTTCAAGCCTCGTGCAACGCTCCAATCTGCTCTTAACCATGGTACTCGGTTTCCAGCAGGCAACATGAATTAAGTGGTTTCTCCCAACCTCTTAACCTTAATCGACAGAGAAGCTCAACAGAAAGAAAATCACTCTGCCCGGCAATGACCTCCTGCAGGGAAGAGAAAAGTGTGTGTTGGCGTACTTTCATATACACCCACATCGCATCAAACTAAATCTCATTCTCTCTCCCGCCTTCCCTGTCTCTCTCGCTCATACACACACACACACACACACAACACGTGCCTTATGATGTAAAGCTTAATTAACAGATGGTAGATGTGAGAAACAGGGACTATGAGGGGAAAATAACATTCACCTTCTGAAGTCATATGAGCAAAATATCCAGTATCAGATATATTCTTAAAGGAACCCACTCATGTGATACTGAGATAAACCTAAGCAGTTTAGATAGCACTGAAGACCGGGTTGCTTATCAATGCATATGTATAGCTGTGCTTGTTTATGTGTGGCAGCTTCCAGATAAGTTGCACGGCCTTATCTTCCGTTGCACTATCAAAGAATTCAAGCACAATTCAACACAGATTTAAGAAAGCATCTGGTTCCCCGTTATACCCAGCCCCTTAGGAAAACCATCTCTGCCTGCCTGCTTGCGTCGTTTTTTTTCCCCCCCACAGAAGGAGAGAGCATAAAATGAGAAGACATATGCGCTTTTATCAGAATCAAAGACAAAAAAACAGAACTTGTGAACTAGTGAATCTAGTGAGCCGCTCGTCTAATTAACATTAGCCGCTTTATATCTCATTTGAAGATGAGCGGTTTCAAATTTGGTGTGGAATAAATCGTCATAAATTTCAGAGGACGTGGACCCTTTCATCTAAGGCTAATGAAGTTACTATGTAATGTCTGTGAAACTCTTTGACCCACACAACACGTTAAAGATTTGTGCTTCATGGAAGTTTTGCTTCTTGGAGACGTCTTCATTCTCAACATGGCTGACAGTTGTATCCTTTTATGGAGTCGGGATGAATCCTCGTTTTTGACTGGCTCGAGGGTTCATGCTCAAATCGTGTGACGCACATGTAAGCCAGCTCAAATATAATCACTGTTCTTAGTCATAAGGTGGCCACAAAGTTCACACGAGATAAGCACAGCAACAAACTGAAATTTAAGTGTTTACTTGATAAATAACTGGACCTAGGCCATTTTTACAATACTGATTGCTCCAAACCTGTTGTGATTATTTTCCAGCCATTGACCCTTTTCAGCCGTTTTGACATGAAATAGCAGTTAAACACATGTTACTAATGACATTAATTAAGGTTCTGTACCATGTAAGTGTAGCAGAGCCTTTCCAATGGGTGCAATGCCACCGGATGGCCCATTTTGCCATGATCCCTGTCGTCCGAAAAATGTCCCATTGGACCCAAAGCCCATTAGTCCGACGGTCCGCTATACCGAAAACAAATGACAATTGCTCTGAAAATACACACTCTGGAGCTGTTAGAGTTTAGTGCTGTGTTTTGCATGCCTGCATCCGCCCCTGTTTACCCTAACCTTAACCTCAGGAAAGCCCTGACTAATTTGAAACACATTTATGGAGTGGTTATTTTTCAGACTGTTGGGGTTTCGGAATAATGGGTGTTTGTTTTCGGGATCACAGGATGTCAGATTAATGGGCTTTTGGACCTACGGGACAATTTTCAGACTATTGGGGTTTTGGAACATTGGACCTTCAGACCAATGGGCTTTTCTCCTTCCAGTGAACCAACAGGCGCAACACAGGCTCTGTTAAATGGAACAGAGGCTTAATTAATATCATTAGTACCTGTATTTACCCTGCCACTGTGAAATAAAGGTCTATTAACACTTGCATACAATTCCAATATTGAGCTAGCTTCCTCTAGATGTGCTGTATTTAATCCATTTTGCCACATGCAGACAACGCCATGGCCCAAGTTGAGTAACTTATTTTTCAGAGTATACTGCTCCCCTAAACTAATCATCTCTCCCTGTTTTGTTGTTGTTATTGTTGGCAAGTTGCCAACAATAAAAAAAAAAAGTTTTTAATGATGTTGTGGATTATCCTTTACATAACTGGATCATAAATGTTCACTTGTTCCAAATTATTCCAAAGCACACCGTTCAGCCTGCAATAAACCTCTGTGTATTTGAGTGCTAATTGCCGTCCAACTTCAGTTTATGCTGCAGCGCATTAAAAACTAACTTTGCACTGAACCCAAATCTGTGTAAAGCCTGACATCTGGTGTTTGGTTACTTTTTAAGATGAAAAAATTGAAATGAGAGGCAGATTTTCTTTTTGCATATTATGACCTTTTGAGCACTATCCCCATCAAATTATCTCTAATCTGTGTAGCAACAACCCAAAGTGCCTGACAACCAATAACTAACGAACCCCAATCTCATTTGTATTAATTAACTACCTGTAGTACGCTTGAATTTGATGTTAGGCACCAAATTACCAAGTGTTGCATTTTGAGAGTGACGGAGGAATCCAGGTGCCGAAGATAACTGGAGTTCACTGACTTCACCGGAGACATTTCCATTTCTGCCATCACCAAAGCCTCAGAGGCATGCTGTCATTTCCATATGAAATACATCTGGTTTGCTAAGGTTCACAAGCAAGTTAGAGCTTGGCATCCTCCTCAGGGTTGTTTGTTGCAAAAGCATTTGCGGTTTGAAACAGAAACATTAGATTGGATTAGACCCGTGGGATGCAAACACCATCGCAACAGGAGCAAATTGGGAACTGAATGAAAGAAAAATCAATTATGCCAAACCCTCTTATTAACAATTAGTGCTGGTGAAGGGGGGCTTTCTCTTGCTTTTGTTGTGGTTGATTGTTTTGAGAGTGGCATCCTAGGCAGCTGGGGCTGTTTGTCTTAGTATTGTCTTCCGTATTGATTGTCAGCGCCCAAAGGGAATCTTTACAAATACAATTTCTAACTCCGCCACTTTCACAGAGGACAAACTGGAGTTTTTATCTAGCATCTCATAAGATTCACATGGTTCACACGCTGCTGATGTCTGACTCACACAACATGAGGACAGAAGTGAATGCGATGTTTGTGCTGAGGCGTCTTGCATATGGTTCTGTACATGTGACTCATCTGAATAGCGCACAATATGCATTCTCCTGCTGTTCCTTTCTCGACGGCGTACACTGTCACAAATGCACTGATGGAGAGGAAACTTTGTTGATTCAATTAGTGCAGCGTGGTAAGCGGCGGTGCAAGGACACCGACAGCAAAAAAAGCAAGCCAGAAATGTGAGTGAATGATACATGCTATGTGAAAGCTGCTATTACACTAAATGCCAGTATTACTGTATTTTGAACTAACAATGATGCTGGGAGTATAGCATTTCAGAAATGACATGTTACTGAATAAGAATCATGTTAGAGTGCAAGCCTCACAGGAAACAATGCATTTTATGGTCACTCAGGTGCGATTTCACAAAGAATGGATTGCGGCTGCTGGTACCACCAGGAATTCACATAATCTCACTGCTGCTGTACACATACATTTTGAATCTTGAATATAGTGGTACTGATATTACACTGCAAACACGCCCATGCAACAAAGTATAAATGCACTTCAGTTACCACCAACTCATTTAACTGTGTGTGGTTGTCAATGCTGGTCTTGGTGAATTGGACTGTTTTTGCAAAGAGGCTCATTTGCAAAGAAAGGAACCAATTTTGCGCCAAATGTATGCATATTGCCTAATTTAAATCCATGCAAATAGCGAAGACGCACCATGACACTATTGGCTTGGCAGTGTTAGGGGTGCATTTCACCCTTTTTGAATTACACGGTTTCCTTTTGTCGCTTTTGTGCGGGTTTAGCGGCCGCAAAAGCCACCCAATCCTTTTGTGAATTTGCCCCTCAGTGTGAAAATGCTTGAAAAACTGCCACTGCAGTAATGGAGTTTTCACTGCTTTCATAGTTATGAATGTAGTATAGGTTATTCTGTGTATTAGAGCTCCTAATTAAAATCGCAGTGCAATTTCATTTTTAGCAATGAACATTACCAACTTGGCATTGTGCAAACAACCTAAATAACTAAATTAATTTTTAGAAATTGAGAGGGTGGGAATCAATGATTTGTGAGTGTTAATTTAGGTCCACACCAGTCAGAGTTACTTTAACACTTTTATAGTTTTGAACAGCCACCCGATTGCCCAATCAGCAAACAACTCTCCAATCAACCCTTTAATTGTCACTAAGCACTAATTAAAACTGGAAATTTTGCAGTGTTAAAGCACAAATACGGTATGAAACTGCTACGCTCTTTTCCCTAAACAATAATTCGTTTATTTGCCAAAGGAGGATCTTGTATTCATTCTGAAAATAAAATAAAATCACATGGATATTAAAACAGAAACTGCTCCACGCTTCAAAAATGAAGAGAGGGAACATTAACAGCAAGAAAAGCGAAATGCAGACATAAAATCCTGTGTGGTAATTAAATGCTGAAAAAGGTCAAGTAGGTCGGGGTGCATACTGTGGTTGCAGAGGAGGAAGAATAATTTCAAAAAATAAAATAATCCAAATAATAATGAATAGTAGGCTAAGCGTGTGGAAGCAGAGCAGCCTTGTCAGGTCTTTTGGACCGCTGCACACTTTGATTTTATCGTTCTTTCATTTTATCATTTTTTCCCTCTGCTGGTGAAGCGCTGACCTTTCCTTTCAGTTTCCGCTGCTTATCATATCTCATCTCTCCTCTGATCTACTTTCATGTGACAGAGAAGGATCACACGGATCAACTTCGCTGTATACCCTTATAATAAAATCAAGTTCCAATCAGTAGTTTGAGTAAGCGGCAGCTTCAAAGTTAGGAACACAGTTCAGCTCACTTATCTGTGTAGAGGACATGTCTGCGCTGGCTGATCCACCCGAGGGTCTGTGTGGGCCAAGCTGGGCGACCCCTTACATCCAATCACAGCTGGTGAGTGGCTGGTTGGGCAATGATGAGCAGCTGGCTCTGTCACATTAGCCGTGACCGTCTGTGACCCCAGGGTGGCTTGGCAGGCTGCTGGCTTACCGAGGGGCCTGAGAGGCAGCTTGGTCAGGGGATCGAGGGGGAAATGAGCCGGAGAGGGCGCCGTCACCGACAGGACGCCGGTGGACTACAAGAAAGGGAGGGAAGCTCAGGCAGCCTCGCCTCAGCCCGGCCTGGCCTGCAGCCAACTGAGGCAGATGCTTTATGTTGATTCCGTAACACAGATGCTGCAGGAGGGTTATTTATAAAAAGGTGCCCTGATCAGACTTGATTTTAAAAAATGTGGTATTTAGAAGTAAGAACTGTTTATAATCTTCAGTGCAAAAATGTTAAACTCTGTCTTGAGATGTGCACCTGTCCTCGCGGTGCTGTCAGCGCTGATAAAGTTGTGTGGGTGCAAAATTGTTGCTGTTAGGATTATAATCCCTCAGTATTATGTGCATGCTGCGCTGCTTTGTAAAACAGTTACAGCCTTGATGTGAAGTCAGTTCAGATACAGAGGGATTTTTGTCACGAGGTGCTTTACACAGCAACAAAGGGCACAACAGATAAAAGAGCGAACGTGAGCGGGCGCGTGCGTGCGTGTGTGTGATCACTTGCATGCACAAAGTGAGGATATGAGAGAGAGAGAGATGTGGAGCAAAGATAAAACAAGTCCGCAGGGTCCTTCAGTCGTAAGAAGCTCAGCGGGGGAAGAAAGAAAAGCAAAGGCAATGGCTGTTATGGGGGGAGTTTAAGGTAAATTATAGGGTACACCACGTCCACACAGAATGATGAATATGATTTTGTAATTAATTTGTGCTGCAAATGAAGCCAGTGAGCAAAACCTAAATCTAGGGTAACATGATCAACTCCTGATTTAATAAAAAGTTTAATATACAACCAGGTATTAGTGCAAAAGATCATTCGCCAGGCAGTTAATACTCTGCCTAATCCAAGATAGATCTTCGGGGGATCTGAGAGTCGGTGCCAAACTTTCCCATCCAAAGCCTTAAATCAATCAGAGAAATTTTCAAGATGGAAGGCAGAGGAAGTGGAGATGCAGGATGGCAGCCCTAGAGAAATAGCAGCTAAGATAATTCTTTTAAGGGGAGCTCTTCAGTTCTATCAGGTTCAGCAATTTCGGGACGATAGCTCTATATGTAAATCCAAAACATGAACTGTGGATAGACAACATGCCAAGGGGAAAAGAATCAGCTGGAGGGTGATGTGATTAGAGCTGAAAAATGTATACAAGATGTTTCAAATCCTTTCCTTTATCAGGATATCTGAGCCAATGCTGATCGTACAGGTTTCTGTCCACACCGGGTATCAACCATCAGTCCTTTCACTCAGCACAAAGACTGAGAATAAGATTAATTATCTTAAAGATTACTGAATACTAACATCTGCATAGTCTGCTCACAAGATGGCAGAAGGAAGGAAAGCTCGGCCAAGTCAACATGATAACCCACGACAGAGGCCGGGACGGACAGATGGCATGATGGAACATGTCAGCTAAACTGGTTTGGATTATTTATAGGAAGAGGAACTGAAGCTTGAAAAATGTTCCTCGTGATGAAAGTGAAGATGAAGGTCCAAGCCCCAGGGGCGGCCCCTCGCCGAGAGGAGCGAGGCAGAGGCAGAGGGTGTGAGAGGACAGGAAGTGGACAGAGCGAGAAAACAGGCAGGAAGATGGAGTGAGAGACTGAGGGAGTGGAAGTGAGAAGATGGAGGAGAAAAGCAGCAGGCAGGCATGGAGACAGAGGGCGTGTTCATACTGAAGCAGAAAGTGGTCCGGCTCGGATTTTTCTCCACATATGGCGCCAATTTTTTGTTTTGTAATCATTAGTGTCATTTCCATTCACCTAGTTTTATGTGAATTTGTATTTTCTAACTGATTTTTATCCAAAGAAACGTGATACAACAGGGACTTCTGGCACGTATCTCTGCAAACATGCCAGCAGACGAGAACATGTCGCGTGTGGTTGGAGTTTTGATGAAGCCATACAACTAAGCAAGGAGGCATCAAATCTCTCCAGCTCATGAGCCGTCTGCTTGCTAGACTGTGATTACATAATAGCCTACAGTCACACACACTTTCCAAAACAATCTGTAGTTGATGGAAACGTGCGCCGCTTTGCATTTTCTTTTGCCGAATTTTCACGAATGCACGCCAAAAACTGGATTGAAACGGCTAATGTGAACAGCAAAGAGGACACATGAGCATTTTTCTTTTTCAAATTTGCTCTGGGAGAGAGGCTGTGTGGACCGTACGCACACGCAACAACAACCTTCACAGGTGCAAGACCAACAAAAAAGAAAGTCGAGTCTGCAGACTGTTTTCTCCCGATAAACAGGAAGCAGGGTGCCTGGTGTTTGGTGACAGGCGATGTCACCAGATGTTGTACACCACGGGGCGGCGACATCACCGGCCAGCAAAAGACAAAGCACTCGACTTTTCACCATTAGAGCGCTCTGATCTTCTCTCTCCGCCCTCTGCTCTTTGACAGGGCAGATGCAAGGAGGTACAACTCTCCAAAATCATCCTTTGGGTTAAATCAATGTCACACCAATGAGTCCTACGAAGTCTGCAGGTCACACCACAACTTTATATCAGCTTTAGCATCGCTGCCATATCATCTTGAGTGTCTGTGCAGCCGGCTGGGAAGGCATGCACTCAAGGCCTGTTTCAAACACCAGCACGGCAGATGTTCCCCACATACATTACAGCCGCTCAAAAGGGCACGCACAGCTGTTCCTCTGTAATATTCTCATCAAATGGGAGCCGGTTCAGTTCAAATGTTTTGGCTCCTTTGGTCTCGGAGCCATGTGATCACTTTCCAGAGTCTTAACTGTCAGTCATCAGTGGGCACTTTGCATCTCTGGCATCACCTCGGCTCGGTTAGCCCTCCTCAAGCTTGCTGTCCGCCTGTCCGTCAAACATGAGACGTCGGACATAACGGCTTGACATTTTTGACAAAAATTGGGGGGATGATAGATTTGTCTGCGTTTTCTTGCACTTAGAAAAATTATAGTAATTGCCTCGATGGGAGTGCTATAACTGAAAGTGAAAATGTGGAGCTCTGAAAGTTGCCAACTCCTACATCATTTCATGACATGAAATGCACTCTGCAAGAGGCGCCCGCATCTTTTAAGGGGAATGACATGTTTACATGATTTCAATAGCCTTGCGCATTGTTGTCATTGTATCAACAAGCTGCTATGCAACTTCTTAAATTCTCCAAATCTAAAAAAAATATAATCGATTTGTTTCAAACTCTCTTCATTTGCATGTTATTGAATGAAGTTAATGGGTAAAGATGAAGCTGAGAAAAGGCCCTAACAATGGAAACATATAGGAAATTATTTATACTAAGCAATAAACTCATATAGTACCAGTACAAGTAGCACAGATTTGAACACAATAAGATATGAGGCTGCTCAAGAAAAAAAAAATACAATCAGTTTGTCCACTTGTAGATTCCTATCCAAGCGATCCAAATCAAATCTAAACATTTACAGTATTGTGCTCTTCTCTTTGCCTGTCAGGAAGTCAGCTATGGTGGTTCTTTCATATTTAGCTGTCTCGCCTGCCAATGAACTGTAAAATGGCAAGAATAAGTACGTTTGTAATCCTGCACGGCATAAAGGGAGCCTGGCAGTATCGCTGGTGAGTTAGCTGCACTTGGATGATTCACGTGCATCTGGAGACGTATGCCGTTTCTATTTATGTCACGCAAACCAGAGCATCAACAGTCATTCTGAAAGAGTATCTGTCACTTTCTCAAATGGTGGACATCTCAATTTAAAGCTGAATCCATATAAAATATTAACTAGCGCACGCGTGTGTGTGTGTGTGTGTATATGTGTGTACCTATCTGCCTGTGTGGGTTACAAAATGAAACTAAGTTAATTTAGCGGTCTGTTGAGTAGTCCATTCTATTTCCCATCACATCCCAAGGTGACAGCGCAATACTCTATAATATACTTTCATGTTGTTTCAGCGAGAGAGCAGGAAGGGAAGGGATGGGGAGGGAGAGAGAGAGGAACTGAGACAAAGAGATGGCTGGTGTGTGCGCGCTGTCCTCTGCTCATACACTATAGTGCCTTCTCCCGCAGGGCCCGCTATTACAGCCCCTCTAATCAGATTTGGCGAACGGGGACAAAAGCAGGCCTCCTATGTCGACCACCTTAATGCTGCAGCGGGGTGAGCCATCGGAGCCCCTCTTTGGACAGGCGGCTGAAATAACGGTGATCACTCCTGACAGCGGCGCATGAGTGGAGTCTGCACTCTCATTTGGCACGGCGCTTAAATGTCATTTCACCTTCGGCGCACGCTAAAAGGTGACAGGCTTCATCCCTCTTGCCACGGGGACAGGTTGGCTGTGGGCGACGGACACCAAAATGCACCAATATGCGGTGCAAACCAATGAAGTGGCTCGCTCCTCTGAGTGACAGACCCCGAAATGAACAGATATGTTAATGATTTGTAATAAATCTCGTGGCTGGACGGCTTAATATTCAGATGCAGACTGTATAATTAGATAGCTTTTGTGAAATTGTTATGGTAATGGGATAAAAGGATTGCACTAATAGCAATAACAGGTCCGAGTCCAGCATGTGGGCACCATTTCTGAATGAAAGCACGCTTGAGCATGAAAATGTAAGAGAAAAACATGTAAGAGTCTGTTGCTTTGTACTTTTTTTTTCCTAGGCATGAAAGGAAAACCAACGGGCATAAAAAAGAAAACACCTTGCTCTTTTCTATACCCTCAGCTGCCTCCTGAAGCCAATAACTCCCACACTTCCATAGTGGGCAGGTCTTCTGCCTATGTGCATGTAAATCCAGCGGCAGCGGGCGAGGGGATGAGCACAATAATGGAAACAGCAGATGAAAAAGGACTTTAACTTTGAAGTAACTACCTCACAATTACCAGAGCAGCTACACAGCGGAGTCGTATTAAGTTGAATGCCAGCAGTATGTAGCCGCTTTACAAGGGGCCTGACAGTCGCTACTTTTATGTGTCAGTTTTCAAAGCGACGCGAGGCAGCGAACAGAGCCGCAAAGAGGCCAAACACTCGGCGCCCAAACTGCGGATGCATCACACGCACACAAAAAAGATAATGCTAAATTATTTAATGCAAATATGACAGCACATTCTAAGCTGCATTGGCAACGAGAGCAGAAATTACAAAATCATGCCTGGCCAACATGGACTGACCTACACTGAGCAGGATTGCTGCAACACTAGCACTGCATCTACCAGTTATTTTCATTGTTTACTCGGTCAATTATTTTTTTTAATCAGCTGATTAATCATTTAAAATCGATACGATGTGACTAGAAGCAATGGAATCTGAAGAGCGGTCTGTGATGCTTTTTATCTACATGCTCATGGCTTTACGTTTTGAAAAAGGAGGACGAAGTAAAGAAAAATCTTTTTCCCGTAACAGAGCACCGAGGTGGTCAAGGCTTCCAGGGCGCGTTGGTTTCATTTATTCTTATTTATTTATTTTGCCTTTAGAAAAAAAGATGAATAGGATTCCTGCTTCCCATTTGCCAATAATTCTGTCATTTAAATATGGTTAACTACTGACGATAGGAGCAGGATAATATCTTCAGTGTGAACTTTTACATTGCAATGCATCTGAATCTGCACAGAGAAAGGAACCCTTGATGTGTGGGTTTCCTGGCTGGCATGTTAAACAGTAACATTAGACAGATGACAAGTGTAATGGACTTTTGTATTTTAACATATATTTGCTATCAAACAAGGACTTGGACCACATGCCGAGATGTAATTTTCATTATCAACTGCTGTAATCTGTAAACGAGAAAGCAATTTTGGGAGCTTTTTCATTGCAGCTCAAAACGTGTTCGTTACCATGTCAACAAATGAAAACTCCAAAGCAGCCAGCATCGGCTTCATCGACCGAGTTTGACGCAGCCATTTTGAAGGTGTTTTCTCATTCTTCAGGCAAGGCAATGGAACCAGCGGCTCCGAATCACTTTGGCGCTCGATGTATGTTGCTCTCAGAACATACAGGTGTATCTGTCATGGTATGAGAAGGCCACTTAACAGGTCCAGCTGCACTCTCGGATGCAAACGCTGTTCCCTCAAGATGTTTATGTTCGCCATTCAGCGGTGATAATGCCCCCGAACACGCTACGAAGCAAATTCAAGAGCGGTGGTGCGAAGACTTCGATTTTGTGGAACGCCTCTCGCATCCTCCCGCACCAGCATGTCCAAACATCACTGAACCCTTTATGTGAAGTTCAAGAATGCCGCAGAAAGTAGATTTACAGCTCCACCATCGCCCACAGGACTGGAGGCTTTTCTCTTGTTGAAGAAAAAAGGCCAGTGTCCTTCAACGCACCGCTCAGGATTTGTGTGACAGCGTAACAAGAGGAAACGGAGCTGCGCTGACGGCAAAGCCTGGCCCTGCTCCTTTCCTAGGTGCTTGACGTTCATATATATGTGTGCAATTAGTTGTGTTTTTCTTATTTTGCCTAAGTGCCTGCACATTCTGGCCGGCTGCACAGAAGGATTTTTTTTCCCCACTGTCAAACTTTATGAAGCTTTGAGGAAGTGCTACTCAGGATGCCAGCAGTGATGCCATCAGTTATTTGACTTTTGCATCATGAGCGGTTTATTTGTGAGCTTGCAACAAACTCAAGTGCACTATCAGTCTCTCTCCCTCTCCCTCAGTGCATATTTATATATATAGACACATAAGCATTTTTTATATAATAAAAAATATACAATGCTCTGGCCCAGTGAGCACTGTCAGACAACTATGAGCTAAGTGACATGGATATACTGTCAAATCTTTTTCAGCAGCTACCAAGTTTTATCACAGGAATAAAAGAAATATGTTTTGGCTTTTGGACAGTTTGATGCATATTCCTCTGCTTAACCTCTAACTGACTCAAAGAGCAATGAACATTTCTCATAGCGTTTCTTGTAGGTGATTGATTCGGCCGAGGAGGGAGACAATGAGATAAGGGGAGCAGTATCAATCATCATTTACAGAAGGTCATTGGTATGGACACTAAAACTGAAACAGTTGAGCTTTCTGTCCCATGTTCAGTCACAATAGGAGACTCGCAGCAAGAGATCCTGCAGTGATTCACTCTGCACATTAATTAAGCTGACCTTCAGAATGATGATAACTGTAATACAGGCATCTTGTAAGGATGCTTGAGGTTTTTTTTTTTTTAAAACACACTCATAAAAATCCTATCGATTATGACTATTTAATTAGTTTGACCTACAGTACAAAACCGCAAGTAAATAAATAAATAAATGACTTAAATAAAAATAAAGAGGCAGTGATTGATGGGTAATCAAATGAATGCTTGGCCAAGGAACTGAGTTAAGAAAATTGCCATAAAAATAAAAAACTTCTATAAAACCACAGTTGCTTGCTCTTAACCCACCAACAGTGCCATGCTCCCATCTCCTGTGTGCTACACTGGCAAGGGCTTGCTTCCCCATGAATGGTTTACTATGAGCGGTGCATCGACAGAAATGCATTAGTGGAAGAGTTACTCTGTGATCCATACATTGAACTGTGCCGCACTTAATGCCCTTTTCTAGGAACCCTTTAATCTTGTAAAATTGATTAAACGCACTTAAATTGAGTGTAGCTCTTTCCATCAAGGGTCTTCAGAATAATGCTTGGCCGCATCATTTTACGACTTTTTCTTGATGCGCATAAACAACAGCGTGTTCAAAAACGCTGAAGCTGATGCGTACACACGGGTTTAGCTTAGACAGTACGCTAAAATATGTTCTCAGTAAAGTGTTTTCCTGTTATCACTCGGTGTAGAAAATGAATGAACCTCCTTTCTATGCACAGAGCGGGTTTTGCTGGGACCCAAAAGCTACTTTCACATGTAAGAGTGGAGCGATCCAATCAGAACAGAGGCTTTCATTCCTCCCGCCTCCGTTTGATTGATGTTTGACTGGCGACCGGGAATTTGCCATCAAGCGGCCCTAATTTGATGCACCAAATTTGAACTGACACGACATGTTTGTTGCTCAAAGAATCATTAAAGAAAAAACAAAGTCTGTTAATTTTGGATTGTTTTGACACATTTATATTAATTTGACAGCTAATCTGACTGGAAAGCCTGCTTTTATTATGAGGATTTTTTTTAAATGAAATTATAATCCCTGCAAAGACTTCCTGAAAACTTTTCGTCTGACTCAGGCTCATCTGTTTGTTAAAAATGGATAAAACAGACGGTCTGACGAGAGAATCAAATACTGTTCATAAAATTCATGATATATAGTCCAACCTTGACATAGACAAATACATATATGCTGTGCTATGCATCATGCTATTCTAATCCTTGTAATGCAGCAATAACCAAGTCGAATGAACTATCCCAACCTGATCTTATGAATAATGTATCGTACCTTAATTTACTTCACAGTCACACAACAACATTCACTAGTGCACGTACCTCTGATTGGCCGTGTGCTGCTTCCTGCTCCTCCTCCTCCTCCTCATCCTCATCCTCCGTCCGTCTCCTCTCGTATTCAGACTCACAGCCATGTTCACCTGTTTTTTTAGATTATAGAGCAAATATTCAACTAATCATTCTTGTTGCTGGGCAGGCGATCAAATATTATATGCCTTAAATGTGATCTTGTGAAAAAGAACTAACAAGTAATAAATAGGAAAATGATCACATTTATGTTTATTTTACTCGTTTACAGTCGAAGATGATTAACTTTTTTTTTTTTTAAAACAGAAATTTAGGATACCTTTACATTAATTTCCTCTAAACGTTTATGCACTGAGCCTGACGAGTTAAAGTTTGGAAATGGTCAAGGTTAACCAGGTTAAGCATTTTGTTCCTTAGTTCATTTCCCGAGTTCCCGGCACACAGCGTGTAAGCATGACACAGCACCTGCTCACTCCTGTCTGCCGTCTCTTCATCGCCGTCCTCATCATCACCGGCAGCAGGCTGCTGAAAGCAATCAGTTACTTGAGTAATTTTTTTTCTTTTTTGGTGCTTTTTCTATCCAGTTCAGCGTGTTACTGTTAATGAGTGTTGGATATTTCAGCTCTGATGGAAAGTGCTACCTGCCTCACAGACTGCACCAGCTGTGTGGCTGCAGCTCAGATGACAGACTCTTCTTCTTCCTCAGTTTCATGGTGGGTGACAAAATGTGTTTTAGGTGGTCTATTGCAGTGCCAACCCCCGTCCTAATGATCCCTGTTTTGGGGATCATTTGGGGGGAAAAAAAGACAAGACCGGCCCACTGGTAAAATTCCCAAACTTCCTGATGGCCGTTCCACACCTGTGTTGTCCTCTATCGGCTCAGCAAACACCTCCACCAGCCTGGAGCTTCAGCTGGCATTATGGAGCCAATAGTGAACATCCTCATATCAGCTCTACTGCTGCAAGCCTCCAAAGTGGGAGTTTTTAGCAAGAGAGCAATGTCAGCGATGAAAACATTTGCCCACATATAGTTGCAGCACCAGTAAGAATAACAGGATATAACAGGATATTTTCACTTTGCTGCACAGCCGGTCGGTTGTATTATTGTTTCTTCACAAGGGGAACTAAAGCCCACCCTGCCCTGCTGGAATGTATTACTGTGGAAAATGCAGCCCATAAAACCATAAAACCATTTTACTGCAGTTATTGACTTTTAGGAACTTTCGAATTTTGCTGGATAATGAAGACGGTCTTAAGAATAATAACACATAAGAAAGTCCCTGTTTTTGTCGGTGAGGTATTCCTCTCGCCCCAGCAGTCAGGGTCTTAGCGGTGCAGTCCACGTTGGAGGCAGGTACGTCTCATCATATGGAAATCATTTGAAACATCACACGCTCGGAAACCAAAAACATGCAGCCGATTCCGACAGCACCACAGCTAGCCCATCATGGATCTGAATTTAGATATTTCACCCAGGCTGGATGCTTCCTTTATGATGGTCTTATGCATATTCATTAGCCGCGATATCCACCAGAAGGTTATTATCCATAAATGTCACTCTGTAATTAATTAATCCTGTCTGCTGGTTGCTCTCCCTGCCTCATTAATGAGCCAAGTCTAGCTGATTGTATTCATATTCATGTGTCCAAATATACAGCTCTATTTTGGATTCAGATGCCAGAATATTTCACTTCATTAGCGGGAGGAATCGCCGGAGGGCCGTTTGACATGCAGGATCTGTGTTTTGAGTTTCCTGTCAGCGGCGCGCGCGCACACACACACACAGGATCCCCGTTTGTCTGTTTGGGTTGTTACAGTAATGAGGGAACACATGGCTCTGGAGTCAAAAGTGAGGGAATGTCTTGGTCGATAAGGCAAAGTTTACTCACAGTCGAATGAGAATCACCTTCGATGGGTAATGTGGTCCAAGGAGACAATTATGGGGGTAATTTTGTGCTGTTTAGCAAATTGATTTTTAAAGCTACCCCTGAGGCACATCTATTACTGTTGGTTTGAGTTTTAATAAAAATCCAATATGAATTTGCACAAAGCCGAGAGGAGTAACTCTGCCACATTGGGCTAATAGAGAAGAATACCACAGCTCATGAATGGCTTGCAAATAGTTTGACATTTAGCCCGCCATGCACTCAATTATTGGGTGAGAAATGTATCCTTTGGCTCTGTTCAGTTATACATGGCGCTTCCTGCAAATGGTAATCATCTATATAGGCTTTTAAAGGGCACTGTAACATATGTTTCACTGTAGCGTTACGTGGTCAGCGTGTGCGATTGGCAGGATGGATGCTGGGAGATTGTATCATAACTGGAAGCGTGTGTTGAAGCCTCATTATCAGCTGCGTGGGAGGGTTCTTCAGTTGGAACACCGCAGCCCTTTTCACTCATCGTCACCCCGGGTAGCACCATCAGCTAAATTATAAAATGTAAAATGTAAATGTACACAATTGGATGGAGGACTCGGCTTCTATGCGAGAGGCTGCTGATTTAAATGCCCTGCAGCAGCTCTGCTTTTATAACTCGAGTCCCTGGTAGTTTGTTAAAGCCTTGCTCTGAGTTAACTGGACCGGTGGCTGCATTAGGTCTGAATATGAGGGAGAGACTTGGCTACCGATATGTGACAACACGGGAAAACCAGAGACATTATGGGAAATCATTTTGTGTTTTTCATATAAAGTGGCTGCACCGACAAAGATTGGCTCTTAAATTGGATTATATTGTGGTTTCATCAGTAAACGCTGTTGCTCCCAAACTATAAAAACTAGTTTAAAACCAAACAAGATTCATTTCAAATGTTCTTTTAAATCTCAGTTTGTTTGTTTGTTTTTTTATTTAAATGTAGAACTTTAATCCTGTAACTCCAAAACTGCAATATAGGTCAACTTTAAAACTGCTTGAAAGTGACACTGATGTGGTTTAACTTTCAAAATTGTTTGTCAAGTGAATGGAAATGAAATGAGGGAGCAAA
>OMLB01043286.1:6205-22826 GCA_900302555.1 Myripristis jacobus | reverse complement strand
CCTTTTTTTTTTTTTTAAAAAACACACACACACACACACACACACACACACACACACACACACACACACACACACAAACATACAACACACCAGTCTGAACTCATATCAAACTGATGGTCATTTTCTGCTAGTTTTTCTTACGTGGCCATGAGCAAAACGTTTCACCTAACCCTGAACTGAGCTGCTTCAGCTGCCTGACCCTAAACTTTCCCCTAACCAAAGTCGCTTTAACATGGACAGATGTTGTGGCTTGCAGCTGGATGTGCACAGATTCAGGGAGGCTTTCACACCCAAATCATTTGGTCCAGACATTTAAAGGCTTTCATGTGAGGCTCAGATCTTTTCGACAGGTGTGAACACGTCAGGAGAACAACAAAGCACCAAATAAAAAAAAGGAAGTAATGTATTCTCTTCGGTGAATTTCAATCATAAAAATTCATCATTAGTGTAAAGCAGCTGACTAAGATGTGGCATTTTAGGTGCTTTAACATCTGTAAGTGCTGCTTATGTGAGGGTGAAAGTCCCCTGCACCCGGCCTGAACCCACAAACGGCCTGTATGTTCACATTTTCAACAACAAAACTGGTCAGACACGGAGTGTAAAGCTAGCTAACATCAGCGTTTAGTGGAGCTGACTGTCTGCTAACGAGAGCTGGGGGTTTTTTGGTTTTGTTTTTTGGCAGACGGTGGTTTCTTGGCAAACATCCCCAAACTAACTCGAGAGACAAATTAGGTCATGATGTTTCATGATGTTCGGTTTTATTCCAGCTACACAGACAGCGAGCCGGCCAAACACACGACACGACCTCAGTGGATGGTCGGGAGCCCGGTGTGATGCTGCACATCCCTCCTCCCTAAACACACACACACACACACAGCGGTGTGGAAGGGTGTGTCTTTATTGTTCCTGTACGTGTTGATTCTTTGACGACCTGTAGATATCATGTGCATCAAGTAAGAAACAGATAAAAAAATATTACTGCAACGACCACTGCTGCTGTGGTAGTGATAACAGTGAAAATAGGATCAACTTTAAACCGTGGCGCTGTGCATACGATAGCAAAAGACAAAGTGCTCGTTGCTCCAACCCCAAAATATGTAGCTAAAAAGGTCCACCTGTTTTTGTGCGATGTTAAAACAAGACCAAGTAAAGAAATTAATTCTTGCGCTTGTCGGAACCAAGGAAGCGGCTGAAAGGTGTGAAAACGCCCATAGTGCGACTCGATGCTGCAAAACTGAGTAGCAAATTAGCACCTGTCACCCGTCACAAGCGGCGGTGGAGGGTTAAATAAAATCGAGTGTGGACACACGCGGCGTTTTATTTTCCCAACTGCCGTTAAAAATGTATCTCGTGACTGTCTTGCCAAAAAAAGTGTTTGCAAATTTGTGCTTTCTGACAAGTTTTGTTAAGTCGTACCTCTCCACGGCGATGCGACGGGAGACAGCGTGTATCACGGGACGCTATGCTGCTTTCACGGGAACTCGTACATCTGAGTATCCGTCTTGTAAATGTCCAACCTGCGATATCATGACGTTCAGAGAAAACACTGAACATTCCTGCAAAATTTTCCAGACTGGACAACATCAAAGCCATGTGGTCGAACCTTTATAGATGACAGTCCAATGTCCCATGAACTCATTTGTCCAGATGAAGTCAGCTCCACTGTAAAACTAGCAGAAAAGGCAGATATTAGTCCACTCTCAATAATTGCAGCCTGTAATTAGGCAAATGCAATTAAATGTTATTATGTAAATGTAGTTATCTAAAAAAAAAAATGTATCTGGTAAAAAACCTGTGGCTGGTCAAATCCGGGCATCCACCAGTCAAAGTTAATTTGCCACCCTGGTGAAAACATTTGTAAGATAACATAGAAACGCTGTATGAGAAGATTTTGCACACACACACACACACACACACACACACACACCCATGTGTGGACTCACACTCACCAAAATACACACCAGGGAAGAGAGAGAGAGGAAGAGATAGATTTGACATTTTTGCTTTCTGTTCATAAGAACTCACAGGATACCATCTGCCCTGCCATTTCTTTTTATTTACGCTTCTCATGAAGATTAGATAACCTTCATTATGTTTGAAGTAGCACTTGTGCATTCACTGTACATTGTGGGCACACTTGAATACTGCCTCCACATCAAACAAAAACTGGTCTCACAACAGTTGCAATGCAAAAGTGGGACCAGTTGCTCTGATTCAACGCGCGATGCAGCACTGATGCTGCACTTGTTCGAAGCACAAAGCAAAGTGCCTTACTGGGTGTTACCGTCTGGAGTCGGGTCAGGAGCAGTTTTAAGCTCAGTTAGTTTTATCAGCAAGATGTGAGATTAGTCACTGTCATCATGGAGACCTGGAGGAGGGACTGAGGGGATGAAGTGCATCACATGAGGCAGCAGGGTACAGTTAAAGAAGAAGAAGAGAGAGCGTGAAGGTGAGAATTGGAGTAAAAAGAGGTTTAAGAGACACAGGGAGGGAGCAGTGGCTGAAATAAATGAGATGTAGAGACGTAATAGAGGGAGAGATTAACTGACATAAGTGCCGCATGAAATGTTAAAAGCCTCCAGAATAGATGAGACATAGTAAGAGAAGAGAAGAGAAGAGAAGAGAAGAGAAGAGAAGAGAAGAGAAGAGAAGCAGGAAAGCATTTTCTTGCATGATGTGCTTCAGTGTGACAGAGCCAGCAGCCGTCTATTTCCGGAAATTTCTTATTTGATTCAGCAAGATGCAGAGAAAAGCTGAGGAAGAGTCTCCACCCACCGGCCCACTCTGGAGAGAAACACTGGGAGTTTTCTCTCTCTCTCTCTCTCTCTCTCTCTCTCTCCCTCTCTCTCTCTCTCTCTCTCTCTCTCTCCCCCCTCTCCATTTTCTTCTTGCTTTTTGCTTGCAATTGTAATGTCCTCTCTTTCTCTCTCTTCTCCTCCTCTCTCCCCTTTCTTCCCATCCCTTTTTGCCACAATTTTCCTAGTTCTAAACAAATAATAAATTAATTTATTAATCAAAACTAACTTAAATATATGGAAGTATTTTTCCCATAACAGCAAACTTTAACATCAAAATGTCAGACTGTGATCTCTTTTGCAGGATGTGACCAATTTAATACTTTATTGCAGATTTTTGCCTGTGACTGTATTGCCTTACAGTAAAAGTATGTTTTTAAACAAGACAACTTCTTAACATCTTAGTTGGATTGATAGCAGCAGTTTAGTATCAATCATCTGTATGCTCATAATAGTCGGCTTCTGTGAAATATGTTTTATATATATGAGTAACTGTCATGTAATCAGACAGAGAACTGACGTTGTGGAAAAGATGCAAGATGAACAGCAAACGTATGACTCATCTGGGTCATGGCTAGGGGTATATGTTTACTTTTTTAATTCATAGTTTCTTAAGTATAAACTGAACATACAAAATATGAGAGGCATCATCTTGCTAACGCTGAGCTGCAGCTCTTTTTTGCACAAACCACATGTAAATTGCCTCAAAGCTCCTCATTCTCCAACTCACCTGCCTCTTTTTATCTATATCCCCTCCTTTGTGGTTGGTATAGATTTAATAATGGAAATCAACACAGGATAATGTCTTTCATCTGGAAAAGCGAGTAAGCCTTCCTTATATTTTGTGCATAGTGAGAAAAACAGATTTCTCATCCTTTTTTTTTTTTTTTAGTGCAGCATTGTATTTTAAATCAGCAGACCCAGATTTAGAAAACAGCCTGTGTCATTGCACGAGATGGGAACACATAACGCAACTATTAGATGAAAATGCAAACATGAAAACAGAACAAAGGCTTATCTCAGTCCAGTCAACCACCAGCACCTTTATAACAGTCCATGGAGGATTAATGCTGTGTTATGATCCAGCTTTGGGTGCTGAAGAGAAGCGTGCTGCGTGTGATGCGGCGTCTGAAGAGCCGGATGTCCATCAAGTCGCTTTCAATCCGGGGAAGAGTGTTGTGTGTCAGTTACTGTTGAATGTCTCGTGAATTTATTGGTGCAGCCTATTGAAGGGGCAATATGCAAGAAAGCATTTGTCTGGATGCATGCACACACAGGGGTGAAGTGCGTGTATGTTTGTGCATGTGTATGGTTGTGTGTTTTCATGCATATGTATGTGTGCAGATATGATTGTGTGCCAATGTCAGAATCCTTTGCCTATCCAAGATGATCAGACAGCCTGTACACACACACATACACACACACACACACACACAAATACAGAAAGACAGAAAGCGACAGGGAGAGGGAGAAAGACAAAAAAAAAGATGAGTAGAAAGGGACGAAGCAAATAGAGCAAGGCAGGAATGGAATTAGTCAGATCTGTAGGAGGAAAATATCGCCCTGGAGTGTCACAGTTGGTCGGCTGGTGTCGTGGGACCGTCCCCAACCGAGATGACATCCTAGCACTGCTTACCTTCCACTGAAGCAGGCGACGGGGAGGGAAACACTCTCTCGCCCTCACACACACTCTGTCCTCTGCTCCCTTTCTTGCTCATTTTGTTTCCCCTCCCTGTGTCCTACCTCTGATCACGCAGCCAGTCGGGCTGTTAAATAACAGCAGGCATCTGGTCAGACAGCTCAGACAAAGCAGAGGGGCCTCGAGGGCCTGGCGGAGACAGCAGAGGAAAAGGAAAAGGGCAAAAGCAGTTATAGCGCTGTGTGTCAGACAGCACTGTCCCGGCTCATCCACGTCAACCCTACACACTTCTTCTTCTTTCTCTCCTTTGGTAAACACATCTTATCTCTTTCTTTCTTGTCACCATCCTCTCTCAGCTCTCCCCCGTTCTCTCAGGGAATCACAGGAAATCTTCTCTCAGGGAATAAGAAGTGATGCTAACATGGAGCCAGTAACAGGTCCTATATATCATTGATTTAAAACTTTTGAAAGATGCCTCTCCATGTTGACCCCAACCCCTCCAACCCCAACAATCAACTTAAAGGACACACAAGGCTCTGAAAATGCTCTTTCATTGTGAGTTGAATGTGAAAGTTGGTATGGGTGCTGGATTCTCAGCTTTTATAAACTCAAACCTTACCCACCCAGATTTCATTTTTACTGACTCATGGGAAGATGACTAAAATTTTTATCTGCAAGCTGGCAAACTGATGGAGCGAGCACTCTGACCTCTCACCACTTTTTCTCCCTTGCCTCAAACCAACTTACCCTTTTACCTCATCCGAACCCTACAGCCCTCCTCCCATAATCCTCTTCTTCCCATATTCTCTACCCCCCAATCCCCTATACAAGCTCTCAGCATCCCCTCTCCTCTCACTGCTCATCCTGTCCTGACAGTGATGCTCCACCCTTTGCCCTCCTCAACCCCTCTCAGCCCTGCATCCCTCGACTCCCAAAACTCCAACTCCTCACACATCGCCCCTCTTTTTATCCCTCCCTTTACTTATTCACACCAAAGAGTTTACTTCCCCTATTCCATTTCTACAGTACTGTCTCCACTATATGGTCCGTGCTTGGTCATGCTGTGGCCTCTTGCAGCCGCCAGCAACCAATTATTATTTAATTTTTTTCGCCCACTGGAATCACAGTTATCAGATTAAAGTCATTTGCTGCTAATTAAACTGCCAGCTCTCTGCTCCCTAGTTTTTCCCACGGTCTCTCTCTTGGTCTCCCTCTTCCTGTCTCTCTCTCTCTCACTCACACACACACACACACACACACACACACACACAGTTACACACACAGATGAATCCACATGCAACCACCACACATACAGTGTGTGTTTGCCATGCTTCCACCCACCCGCTCATTCCCACCTCCCCCCACCCCTCCACTAGGGGGACACCCAGGGCTTATGGTACAGTACATTCAGATTACGAGTCACAGTACAGGCAAGGATAACAACTGCAGTGCCACCTACATTAAAGTGGATGTCATCAGTGTCATCATGGGCTTGTGTATGATAAAATAAACACTGAAATATGCTGTAATCATTTACAGATAGAGAGTACAGAACTTTTACACAAAAATAAAGATAAATAAACTGTTACATTCAGTCAAATGACCAACCCACCGACAAAACTCACTGCATATTGGTGTCTGTGGATAAATTCAAACAAGCCCTCCAACCCATATGATCCCACAGGTCGTTTGTTCCAACCCTCTAATACGACCAACAGGAGTGTCTCTAATACAACCCAAAAGATCATTACGTGAACTAACAAGAGTGAGCTGGCTGACAAAAAAAAATTGCTTAGGGTTATAGGAAAAGGTTATTGTTAAGGTGAGAGAGGTTTGCTGTAATGGTTAAGTTTAGAGAAAGGTCAGGGTAAAGGTTACGAAATGTTAACTAATGTTTGCATATATATGGGTAACTAATATTAGCTAGCAAAAAAAAAATCTCTTGCTCGATTGGAAGTCAGGTCGGCTGAGTGAAAGTCGTGTTGACTAACCCATCCACCACCCCACCAACATTATAGATACTTTGTCGCTCGCTTAATACTACACCATGGTGTTGTTATTTACATGACCACTAGAGGTCCCATAATTTCAAAATGTAACTGTAAGTCTAACCTCTGCTGGTGAAAAGTGAGTACCTGGTCTTTGGAGGCAGGTGTTGTCACCACCCCCCAAACTTTTCTCCATTAAAGGTCAGGCTTCACAGATACATGTTTTTGAGGTTTAGTTACTTTTTAATCAGGAGTGTTAAGGCAATTAGGTGATGTTATGGACTTTTGTTTCTCAATGTCTAAATGTTTTACAATTTTCATTTTTTATTACAATTATCATTTCATCAACCAGTGTGCACTGGTGTATGCCTTTCTGCACAGAATATAACATCTGCTGTATTTCCAACATAAAGTGTTTCTCCCCTGGACATGGAATTGTGATTTCATGGCCAGAAAAGGGGATTTTAGAGGTGAGTTCAACAATGTAATATAACTGCCAGATTTACATTGATAAATATGCATTCAGTATTCACCACATTAGAGCAGGACTGCTATTGAGAGGAGCATGGAACCCTGTGAATCCAAAGGCAATATCTCATATGACCACTAGTTGGCAGCAGCAGGCATCTTAAGCAGCTGACAGCAGGTGAGAGACCTGAGCAGACCAACAAAAATGTATTGCTGGAATCACTGTTGTCAGATTAAAGCTGTTTACTGCTAATGAAACTACCTGAGACCTGAGCAGACATGCAGATATTTATTGCTGCGCCAGTGACATAAAAGTGCGACCCTTTGGCCTAGTTTGAAGTCATGTGGACTGAGAGCTGTGTCTGTCCCCGCTGTCTTGCATTTTGATGCCCAGTGGCTCAGAGAGAAGGATTGATGGCTCCCGGACTCAGCTCCACAGCAGTTACAGATTCTGTAATGCAGAAATGTAGTTCATAAATATCGACTGCAGAGCTGGAACAGAACAGGTATAAATCCTAAAGGAATGTCCTGTGAAGGATAATGGAGACAGAGCTCCAGGGAGCAGATCAAGGGCTGTTGACAGTCATGCTGTATATAATGTGGATTTGTGCAGAACAGAATAGAAAAGAATAGAATAGAATAAAGTGGAAATGTCGTCCTTGTACCTTTTACTCTGCTTCTGAATAAATAGCAAATACATGCAATACATCTTGAAGTTTTCTTGAACTAAATTCAGACAGGAGACAGGCATCAGTCAGACTAAAAGCTGTAAAGGAAAAAAAAAATGACACAGGATTTTCAGTATTCTGCATCTGCACTGGGTGCCTCAGTTGAAGTGCCTCAGAGCTGAATCCACCCTGTATTCATAACCTGAGGAAATAATGCTTTTTGTGTATATTTTGCATGCTGTGGGTATATATTATTCAATGCAATATCTGAAAACATTTCAATTGTATGTGGCTGCTTACGTGCCTGCAAATGCTTTGTGTGAATGGGTATGAGTGGGTTTGTGTATGCGTGCATATATGCATACATAACATATTTATGTGTGTTTCTGTGCCTCCCTGAGAACTATAAAAGCATATTGATCTCTGCCTGCAGCGTGAAACGGCCACTGATGTCGGTTCCTCTCTCAGTCTAACTGGCTGCAGCAGTCTGGTGTCTCTGGTTTATGACCCCTCCCTCCCTCTCCTTGATTCTCTCCCTCTATCATGCCTGTCTTTCTGTCCTTCTTTATCACCCCCCAACCAACCCACCCTCATCTGCTGGTTTCATCTCCTCTGTCACGCTTCCTGGTCAGACCTGGTGGAGACCATAACACCAGCTCTCTCTGCCTGACTTTCTATAATGTTTTTTTCCCCCATTTTTCACCCTAAAAAATGGTTGTGTTTGCAGCAGTGCTGTGGGTTTTTAGGAGGTGGTGCAATGCTGAGGGAGGCTGGTGTATTGTGAGCCCCCTGACCCACATGTTCCAGGGGTAACTGGGCTGGTTGGTGACTCTATGCAGCCAGGTAGGCAGTGACAGGTAAGTAGTAGTAGTAGTCCACTCATTTCATGCAGAGCTGCAAAGTGTCCCAGTTCTTGACACAAGGCTGCAAACACGGTCACAGGTGATGCCCATCCCATCAGCGGGCTCATCATTGTTCCGTGGCCGAGCTTCATTCAATGAAATCCTACAGAACTTAGTTTAAACTTCTAGTATAAATGCCATAAATATACTGTTGAATTACAGGGAAATGAATATATAACGATTCACAAGACATCTAGATAGTGTGTATTTGTTGTAATGCTGTGGCCATAAAACCATGGCATCTTGGCTTTGAATACTTCACTCAATATAAGTGTGATGTTACAGAGTTAAGTGTCATTTTTTTGACTTTGTTTGTTGTCAGCTCATTTAAAAAAAACTAAAGCTGTGAATGCCATTACCAAAACAGGAAACATGCATGATTTGACTGTTCAAAGCTTGTTAGTCGCACAGACCATAATCAGTTAAATTCATCTACCATCAACATGGTGAACTTGTCATTTGCTCCCCAAAAAAGTCCAGCATCACATGACATAAATGCAATGGGAGTGCTTTGAGAATCAACTTGTCGTCATGGTTGACGACGTCATGGTTGTACAGGAAAAGATGTAAATGGAATCACTCATTAAATATTTGTGTGTAGGGTTTATGAGATGTTTAAAAAGCAGAAACAAGTGATCGATAAGCTGACTCTCCACCTACTGACCCACTCCACCCCTGCAGTGCTCCTCATCCTACAGTAGCCACTCTTAATGGAAATTGATGCAGATGTCAAATATGTAATTTATGAGTCATACCAATATCCACATAGGACGGGGGTATAAACATGAGCTGTAATTGCTGAACCCAACTCCAATTCAATGGTTGTCACTACTGTACATCTGTGGGATTATGTCACAGTTTGACTGTGTGTGTGTGTGTGTGTGTTTGTGTGTGTGTGTGTGTGTGTGTGACATGATGCAGTCGATACTGGAAAATGATGATGCTGTAGTATCTTTGCTGGATCCTGGAAAACAGTGGAACATGCACAGGGGGAAAAATCACCAAGGAGCTGAAAAAATCCATGCAGGCACTCCAAAGCCTCCAAAGAAAATAAATTATATCTAATTATGGAAAATGGTGACTAAGCTACAATATTCAGGCTGATGATGTTATTGTTGAAGATTATGATCTCTTCAGTTCAGCTCTTCTGCTCCATAAAGGCAACCTAATCAGATATCTTATCTACTCTGTCATCATTTACTTTTACTAATACCAATACTACTATCATTACTAAAATAACAACTACTACTGCAACTATTATTACTACAAATTTGACCACTATTGCTTGTATTACAACCACTAATACAAATACTATTACTACAACTACAGTACTACTACAAGCACTATTACTACAAGTACTGCCACTACTACCAGACCTATTACTACTTCTACCACTACCTCTAGTACTACGACTAATACAGTAACAGCAGCTGCTATAACAGCTACTGGTGTTATCAATGTTACTACTAACTATTGCTACCATTACCACTTACACTAACTCTACACCTGTAAGAAAAAGACAAACAAATAGACCTTTTTCACAGCAGCCATTCTGACCTGAAATAGCAGGTAAACACAGGTGTTACTAATGTAATGTAACAGAGCTAAGAGTCCTGGTGTTGTTCATGTTGGCTCACTGGCTCTGCTACACACAAACACAGCAGTTAAAGTGTGCAACTGTGAAGAAGAAAGTCTTCATCACATTCAGATCTATGCCAGATGCTTTTTTAAACCACTAACTGTGCCATGCCTTCAGTCTCTTTTATCAGGGCATGAACATGAAGACATAAAGACCTTAAGACTAACACATTAAGAAGGTGAAATAAAGGCTTTTGCATGGATCTGGGTATGCCAAAGACTTTTGTTCACAAGTGCATGCATTTTTGAAAGTATAGTGTGAGAAATAAGTGAACAGTTTTAAAAACCCAGCCCAGTCATGTAGCTTACAAATGGTCCATATCAGCGCTGTACAGAAATGACTGATAGCTGATGATGCTGGAATTTTTTACACCACATTTCACCAAGCAGCTGAACTGTTTGAAGAAAAAACAGCATCATAAGAGTTGATATTTTCTCATGTTATTACTGTATTGTGTGTGTGTGCGTGCATGCGTTCTCATGCATTTATGTCCCTTAACGCCCACTTGCGTGTTTCAGTGCACAAGTAAGCAGGCGTTTTTTCCTTGCTGCCATCTTAGGCTAACACAAGGTGAAGTGAGGACCCTGGGGAGACAAGACTTTCTAATCAAGCCTTAGTAAGCTGACTAACATTTAGCCCCAACCCCAGACACTTCACAGACACACGCAGCGCCCACAGCCATGCACTCCAGAAACTTCTGTCCAAAATGCCAGCTGCTAGGAGAATCTGCTCAGTCCTGAGTCATCTCAACACAGCCGAATAATCTGCGAGGTTGGGCTCTGAGAGAAGAGCCTGAAGGATGTATAGGCTTTTACTTGGTCAGCACTCATAAGGAAGGTGGTCAAATAATTCCTTGAAGACACATTGAGAGAAAGAAAGAGAGAGAGAGGGAGAGAGAGAGAGAAAGAGAGAGAGAGAGAGAGAGAGAGAGAGAGAGAGAGAGAGAGAGAAAGAGAGGGTCTATATTTTGGTATGATGCCTCAAATGGCTTCAAATATCAAAAAGAATACATACCTGCTGTATGCATGCTTGCAGAGTTAAAGTAAATGTCTATCTCATATGTTTAGAAATTTTTACAATATTAAAAAAAAACTATCAATGTCACCTAAAATTGATAATCAATATAACAAATATGAAATACAAAGCCATTGCATGTTCAGTTCAAGAATTTGCTTTTGCTGTTCTAGTGACTCACCACCCCTGTTTGTCACTTTCATTTCCCTTTATTGATCCATTTAAGCAAGACATCAGCATAGTCCCATCTTGTTATTCTCAGCTTGTACCCACAATGCAACTGTCCATACAGACAAAATTCAACAAGTCATGTATATTTTTTCTCAGATGATTTGACACACTTATCCATGCTCTCAAAAGAGTGACCATGTCCATCCAACAGCCCAACTCCACTGCAAAATAAAGTGCTGTTTCCGTTTCAGATTGCATCTTCATAAAAATCAGATACTGATATCAAAACAACACACATCATCAATCTATTGATAATACATTCAGATATATGCACACAAGAATACTGATGATAATCTGATTTTATGGATATTTTCACCTAATTTGTTAATGAAACATTTACTTTGCAGTGAACTCTATGTCTGCTTCGCACATTTTGGAAATACAATATGTAATATTTCACAGTTTCATATGTCCATTTTGGTGATTACATGTATGTCTACAGTATATCGGACACAGAAAAGAGGTAGACGCATTTTAAAACATGATGGGAAAACAATTTGCTTCACAAGGAACCACAAACAAGTGAACTGTGTTTTTGGCAAAATTCTAGAGTTCAGACAGCCAGGTGAACCATTTTGAGAGCATGGGCCTTTGATTTGGGTATTTCATGAGTTGGAAAAATTATATAGTTTTGTATTTTTTGCACAAAAACAAAAATGTACAGTTACTTTTGCAAAGTCATCAAAGGTTTAACAGTTTCAAGAATGCGGTCAGTATTTTGGAGAAATGTGTCAAATCAGTTGAGAAAAACTGTAAAAACACAACTGGGCAGTGGGAAGAGAAAAAAAAGCATGTTCCATTTCATCCACTGAGAAAACAAAAGATGAGAGAAATCAGTACAGCTGGATTAGTACAGTACACCTTTTCCTTGGCTATTGTTGGTAGCGGTGACAGACAAGTGAAATATGACAGTGACAAGAAGTTGCAATACCTTCTATAGCAGATTCAAATAACTTCTCTGATACTCCAAACATATGATATGGAAGATATAGCGAGTGCAGAGCCAGACTCGATACTGCTTGGCCAATTTGCTAGAAGGTCAATGTGTAGAAAATACTGTACAATATTGCTGCTGGTTTCCTTGGTGATGGATGCTAATGAGCATTGGTTTGACAAAACTAGCGTACTGTACCTTTAAAAGAAGCATGGTGAGCCTTACGGTTGTTGGTTTTAGTTTTTATTTGTTTTTTTCTAGGGCTATATAGCTTCCTACTGTAACCCCCCATGCCACCTCCCTTATTCAACCCACAGCTGCTTTTGAACATCACAACACATACAGTTTCACCCAGAGGGAAAGCAGCACTGTTTGTTATCGCTTTGATCAGCCTGTCGAGTCAGACCAGAAGCTATTGCCAGACACAGAAGCGTCCACACGGGGTGGTACGAGGCTAAAAAACAGACTGGCTTCCCACTCCTCCACCCATTTTTTTTAACAGCGCAACATTAAGACGGCTCGCTGTTTTCTGTCCTTTCTTGCTCTTCTTCTCAAGGCAAATATTAGAAAATTCCTATGTGTGCTACTGGCAAGGGGACACGGGGAGGTGATCTCCTTCTTCTCTGTCTCTCTGCGGCAGGGATTCATCTTCTCTTCATCAGGGGCATATTGTCCTGTGTTCATGTGTTCATGTATGCATGTATGCTCATGTATGTCTGCTCATGATTGTGTTTATGTGGATTTGTGTATCTTTGGGCTCAGCAAACAATTCTAAAATAATGCAGATAAAAATCTGTGCCCTGCTTCAGCCTCTCTCTCTCTCTCCCTCTCTCTCTTCGTATCAACTAAAAAAAGATGGAACAGAGCATTGTTTTCTGCATGCCAGGCCCCATATTGTCTTATTAGGCCCATTATAATTGAGCAGTGATTGAATATAACCGAGGCTGTGCAGGAGAGAGAGAGAGAGAGAGCTAAAATGGAAAAAAGAACACAACCAATTGTAGTCTAAACAGGAAAAACAAAAACAAGTCCTGAGTTGCTCTTGGCCAGGTGAACCTCTGTGAATCACACGGGGGATCAATGCACTTTCAGTTCAACCCATTAAGTAGGAGGATCTCTTTCACAATAGTGGAATAAAAACTTAAAATTCCAGAGAGACAAGAGAGACAAGACAAGTAACAAAATGCAAACACAGTTCATATTTAGGTCAACATAGGCAAAAATGTGCTTAGTTTAACCCAAACTATATCATGATGCATAAGTTTGGACAACCTTTTTAATGTCTAAAATCCCTTTAAATAAAATCTTAGGCACAGCTTTCACTTAGGAAAAAGCTTAATCTATTAATCCAGTATGCTTCTACCTGCAAAAGTTGTTCATTAATGTCACATTCCCTCCATGATTCTTTTATTCTTTCAATTCAAATTTCAATTTCAGTTTCAGTTAGACTCATATGTCATGATCATGGCATATGAGACCTTTCTTCCCACACATTTGTGTGACAGGAATTCCTTACTCAGGGCAAATAGTTTTCACCCTCACCTGTTCATCAAGAACCATCCTCTCTCTGATGACAAAAGGCTTGAAGGAAAGCGTGGAAAGGACATAAGGATTAAAAAAAAGGAGTAACTCGAATATAACCAACCAAAACCAAACCAAAACATACCCAGATGTTTTGATCCAATATTCTCCATCTGGCAAGGCATTGACTTAACAAAATAATCCAATCCACACATAAATAATTAATTCCAACCTAACAAGATAAACAACTCAACTGATCTGATATATTATGTTGAAATGTCTGAGGTCAGTCTTATGCAAGAAAAAACAACAAATGCCTGAAATCAAAGATAAGTGAGCACCGAAGCAACATGCACACATGGGACAAAAGAGGCCTTATGGCAGTAAATGTTGCTCAAACAAGACATCTGGTCAGCTTCTGAAGAGAAAAACATACTGGAATCATAGATGAAACACTCTCTGACCAATGGGCCTAAATGAAGACTTTTGATATCAAACAATTCATGTCAATCTATGAGTGCCTAAATCAGTGTGTAACCCAACATTGCAGTATATTTATAGGCGTTTTGAAGAGTTAAAAGATTGTTGGAACCTATGCATCATGGTTATGGTGACCTACATATTGTATTTTTTACTTATTCCTGGTTCTTTAGGATTTGGGGAAAAAATGAAACATGATGGGATGTACAATGGAATGTGGGATTATGGTAGTTTGGGTTAAATTTAGCACAGTAAATATCATGTTACCATAAAATTATGTTAGTTGTGAACTTAAAATAATAGAGAGAGCACTGAAGATAATGTGCAGTGTTCATTTATTTTCTCCTGGGGTTGTAACTAAACGCCAACACCTGGAAGATGTACAGCATACAATGTGCATTTGGTCACCTCTGATTCTACCTGTTGTCATCCCACCAACAAACTGCAATAAACAACTTTTCTGATCCCAAACAGCATGAACCCTGAATGCTTGTTTCACCTCACATTTTGAACTGAAATCACTGAAAGTGAACTGATCCCAACTCCTCTGTGAACAACAGATGAGGAGAGCAGAAGTAAAAAGGAGAAGCAAAGGTTGAAGGGGGCAAGAGAAGGAGGAAAGGGAGAAGATGGTAGAGCACATAAGTAATTTCTCTCGCTTTTCCAGATGCAAGAGAAAGGGGAGGAGGGACTCAGTGACAGTGCGGTGCGAGGCGAAGGTGTGAGTTTAAGTGTCAAAATGTTTTCAGAGCTCTGTTTCTGGGGGGAGGGGAGGGGAAATCAAGGTTCTTTTCATGTTCAGGGTTTCATGTTCAGATCAAAGTTTAGGTATGAGATTTCAGCTCTAGTCCAGCTCATCCATAGTGGGGGTGTTGTAACTCTGGAACAGGGGCTGCATGAAGAGGCCCACCGTCCCGACCACACACACCAGCACAAAGATCCACAGGAAGAGACGATCAATCACCATCGCCACATATTTCCAGTCCTCAATGATCTAGGGAGAGAGAAAACAGATGTTATATGTTGTGTCTGAGTTCAAAGTGTAAGGCTGTACTAATCTATGTATTCTAATGAATTAAACAGAATTAAATAGTGAATTGAATCAAACTGAGGGTGGCAAAGTGGCAAAGTGGGTAGCAGTTTGTCTCCTTTTCCTTTCTGCATGATGTCAAGTGAACTGATTTATCTAAACTGCCCATAGGTATGACTGTGGTTGTTTGTGTGATGTACTGGTGAACTATGAAGGCTGTTTCCCTGCTTTCTGCACAATGCATGCTGGGATAGGCTCCATCCCCAACCCTAATTAGGAGTAAGCAGGTATTACACATACAAATACATGTTCACATAGTCTTCAGTTATTCTAAAACACACAGAAAAGCACACACACACACACTCACATTCACACACACATGTAGATACATGCAAATAGATAATAATTCAGATGCATCAGATAACTGGCACAACCTAGAAAATCACTGAAAACATTTTTCTCAGGTTGTTTCACTGCAGTTCTGATAGGCAAGTGTGTTTTTCAGCAGCAGAAAATAGGAGCTACTGATGCACAACTGTGATTACTCCTTGCTTGCAAGATTTTGATTTAGACATTTTTCAATTAATTGTAGACTGTGTCCCCACCACTAAGAAGCTATCAAACATTTATGTGTGTAATTTGCACAATAAATACCTAAGATGTCAAGTCGGTTATACACTCATCTTTACACTGTAGAGGGCTGCTGGGACGAGAACCATCTTGCAAAATATGTGTCAACAAAGCCATTAATTAGTTTTATTAGCCAATTCTCTTTTTTTATTAGCCATATTGTCACATAGAGTCGATCACATATGTAAGCACAATAAACTATATTAAGAGGTAATAAATGACTGTGATGACATTGTGTATGACTGTTTTTGTCCCAATGGTTTTCCATATTATACTAATTTAATGAGCCAACTCAGCTCAGCTGACAATAAATATAACCCCCTAGTTTACATTTTTAACCCTGCTTTTGAGGAAAAGATTAATGGAAAAAAAAAACACACACACAAAAAACTTCCATGGCCAAAATGAAGAAAGAGCCCTACAACAAACTACGGTGGCCGACAAGGGCCAAACGCGCTGCAACGGCCAAATGCGTCTCAGTTACAGAAACCAGCTTCAAGTACAGAAACGATCCAAAGTCACAAACTCAAACACAAGTCTAAACGAGGTACAAAAAGAGAAACGCGCTGCAAGTGAAAAAACGTGCGGCAAAAAGCAAAGACAACTTCATCATCATTAAACGCGCTGCAAATAGAGAAACGATCAAAGCACTAAACGATTCAAACCAAGAAACCATCTTCAA